>JARJRV010000058.1:0-141303 GCA_030783925.1 Aschersonia sp. MBC 735 | reverse complement strand
TTCCACTGCGCCAAATTGCTTTGTCGAGGCCTTCTGTGCGCACAGGTTGGTGGTTGGGTTGGTGACGATGTGAGCAATTGCGGTATAAGAGGGTTTCAGCGCTGAGAGGGCCTATTTCTTGGGCCGAAATCTGTGCTGCGGGGTCGGGCTTTGCATTTGGTGCTTGACGGACTGGTCTTGACCGAAACAATGTGCGAGGCTGCCTTGTACGGACCTGATGGAGGAAGTGAATGGGGTATCTCTATTCTTTGCGATTGCTACTAGTGTACATGTGCTGGCTTGGGCCAGAAACTCGAGGCTCTTTTACGTTCCCGCGGCCCGGGTCCTTTTTCGCCTTAGAGGAACCACTTGAAGGTGGAAGGCGGAAGATTCACAGAAAAAAAGAAAGACATTAGGAATAGACGCCCCATGTGACGTGGCATTGGCCTCCACGGCCAGCGACAAGTCCAATGTCCCTGAACGCACCAACGGCTAGCCAGACTCCCATGAATCGCCCCAAAGTTCATTCAGATTGATGCCCAGTATCTCGAGGCTTGGCTCCATGTTGTACATGTTGAACGGCTGAGTCTGGTCACCGCCACCGAGCATCCACGCTGTTGCCGGCGTGGTCGTCTCGTCTATGGGCATAGCAGCCAGCGAGGGTGCGAACGAGAACGGCGTTGCAGACTACATGCGATGCGTGTCAATGGAGGAATGCAGTGACGGCATGAGGTGGAGTGGAGGGGGAGGAGAAAATGAGGCTGAGCAGCCTTCGTGTGCTTACCTTTGGTCGTTGTTCTGGCACGTCCATGGGGTTGGGCACGAGACCGGGTACAGTCAGGGCCGTGGCACCTCCGAGGAGAGTGCCAGGGATGGTATCGGAGGGGACGGACGGTTCCTGGTTGGCGAGCAGCCGATGGTGGAGGTTGACGAAGCGCTCGGCCGATGTCGACTTGGCCATCTCGGCCGTCTTGGTGCCGAGATGGGCCTCGAGCAGGCCCAGGGCAGCGCACATGATGGAGAACCCCCACGGCTCGTTGTTGCCGCACCGCAGCAGGCGGTCCTCCTTCATGACGATGCACTTCTCGATGAGCTTGAGCGTGTGGTGCGAGTTGACCATGATCATGTTGGTCGATCCCCGCGGCTGCAGCATCGTCACGCTGCAGAGGTTGATGGCTGTCGTCAGGGCATCCTCCCGCAGGAAGTTGAGCGAGCGGATGCCCTGCTCGTAGAGCTTGTCGTGGAGCAGCACAATGTCGCGGGCAGCATTGTAGTAGATGATTTCCGAGTATTGGTATTTGGAGTTTTGCCTGCGCAGCTTGAGGTACGGCTGGTGCAAAGGAATGATGTACTGTCGCAGCTGGACGTGGAGCAGAGTGTAGGCAATGAGGGGGTTCTTCTTGTTCCTGTCCTCGCCTTCGTTGCAGGTGTCCAGGTGCACGTCCCACGAAGGCAGCGCGTCAATCTCCTGCGTTAGGTCGTTGGTGTATCGAATGACTTGATCATAGTCGATATCCGCCATCGGGCCTGTCAGCAGCCTGCTCAGCTCCAGTCGCAGCATTAGGCTTTGTCGTGCAAGGATCTGGAACGAGCAGAAAGTGTAATCCTTCTGCGGCTTGGACGGAGGCAAGCTGGTCGTCTCTTCGCCAAAGTCCTCGTCGTCCAGGTTCCTCGGCGGGTTGGTGTCGTAGTGCAACTGGCTCAGCAGGGTCGGAAGGCCGTGATCAAAGGATGCCTGCATATCAAATTCCTGAACCGTGGTCCAGATACGCCGCCTCATCTCCTGGTTGTACACGGTGATCTTTCCGCCACCCATGTGGCTCGGTTCTCGGTGCAGGCCGACAGCAATGCCATCCTGTATCAGGGCACCAGAGCTGGTCCAGAACCTCTTCTTCTTGATTGTGTTGACGCGCTTGCCCAGATACAGCAGACATGCGATCTGGAAATGAATGAGCTTGCGGTGCTTCTGGCTTTGCCGGGAAAGCCAGCCGTCACACGTGCTGATCCATCTCTCCGCCCAGTGACGCGCGTTGGACATCATGCCGATGAACTTGAGACTGTCGTGCGTGTGGACACAACTGGCCACCGCCATCATGGCCAGCACGAGCGCGGTGAAGGCAGCATATCGGCTCTCACTATTCGGCATCCAGAACGTCGCATACTCCTTTCTGAAAGTAGGGATGTGTACAATACGGTGGATCTGCTCAAACTGGTCGAGATAGACGGAGACGAGAGCGTCGGTCTCCTCTTTGGTGGGCAGGAGGGCTTCCAACTCGGCGTCCTGCGCCTGGAACAAGGCATCACGGTCCTCGGCCCGGCGCTTGCGATCTTTGCGGTCGTGGACAATCACGGGTCTGAGCCACTCGTCGGCCGTTTCCCTCATGAACGGGCACAGTCCGGTCAACTCGACAAAAGCCATGCTTGCATTGTGCGGGCCAAAATACCGGGTGCGGAACCCCTTGCCGCGGAAGAAGCGCAGTTCCCCCTTTTCGCCCGACAGGTTGATGGCGTCGATGCATTCCTGCACCTCTGCCGGGCGTCGCTGGCCGTCGGTCTCAATGAGGCTTTCATCCTTCTTGGTGGATGGCGAGTCCGTTGCGGCCACGGTGCTACCGTCCAGAGAACCGCCGCCTGGACGGGTGAGTGACTGTTTGAGTTGCGCAACTTCCGATTCCAGCCGTCGAATTCGCTCATGATCCTCTCGCGATGAGAATCCCAGCGGTATCTCACCGCTGGCGCCGAGACCGAACCGACGCACGTCCAGCTGCGCGAAAGGAGGCGGGATGCCCGAGGCGGCATTCACGACCTCTCCATTGCGGGCCTCGTAGCTGCAACGGTCCGGTGTGCCACTCTTGATGCACCGCTCGCATGGGAAGCCTCTATCGCATGAGAGCTTCCGGCGCCGACACTCGAGACAACTCAAGCGGACACGCTGCCGCTTGCGTGCCGGCGGGTGGTCGCCGTCAGCATGGGTACGCGATTCTGCCTCGGAATCCGGGCTGGAGCTTCTTTCGCTCATGATTGATTTTTTTACATTCTCTTGCATGTCGGAGTTACGACAATTCCTCGAAATTGCAAAGTGAGCGGCTTTTAAAAGCAGGAGGGGCTGCTCCGGTTGAGGAAAATCTTTATCAATCTGATCTGATAAGCTTCGGCTTAATAGTCGCCACACGAGATTTAACTCCGAGCGGAAGTCCGAGAATGACGCTCAACGGCCGTGTGGATTGGGGCAATCGCCGAAGGCTGACTAACTATTCTCAGGTTTAGGCTCGGACTTGCGAGCAAGACGCGTTCCCCATTAGTTCGATTCCATATACAGATTACATCTGGGATCCTTGCTTGGGCTTCAGTCTCGTCTTTCGCTCCGATTATCGGAGCAACCATTCTGTATGTGAAAATGAAGGGAGGGGGCGAGAGAGGACAGTGACTTACCAAAGTAGCACAAGCTTTCTGTTTCTTTATCAGTGAGCCATCGCTCTTTCTGAGACGAGCCCTCATTTTTGAGCGTGTTTACTGCAACCTGCTATATTTGGCCAGCGAAAACATGGTCGAGCAGATCACAGATGTGGACCAGAATGCTCACGTCACATTATTTCTGACAGGTTTCACATCGGCGTGAAGCTGAACACGACTTCGCGACCATAAGGTTCCTGCAAAACGGTGGCGAGACCTCTACGGGTCTGTCGAAGACAACTTCTGCTTGTCATCAACCTGCAGAAAATCCATTGTGAGGAATCTGGTTTGTTGTATTGACTTGCTTGGCGGTTATCTGCAAACGCTACTTTGGCGCTTTCGCATTAGGCCCGTCCGTACGTAGTCGTCAGCTTTTCTGCTAATTGCGTTATGAAGCACCTTCCTCTTGGCATTCTGTGACTAGAACTTATAGTACCGTATGTAGATAAAGTAGCTCATATTTTCGATGGGTGGGTGACTGTGTCCAGTAATGCCCGCCTGGTGGGAATCCGAAGCAGCCTATCATTGACGCAGGTTTGCTCGATATCCACAATCCTCCTACCCAAAGAGGCAATCGAGATCACTTCGAGCCTTCCACGCACAGACCTTCTCCTATTTGCGTACGTAACGAATGTGCAGGGCAGAAGTGGCCTGCCTCTTCCTCAGCATCCCAACGGCCAGGTGTCATAAGCCTCATCAATCACCTTGTTTCATCAAGGCACTCAACATATAACTTCCTCCTCCTCCTCCTCGTCAGCGATGGACTCTTCCAGCGATGAAGCTCAGCGGGACCGCATCATCACACACATGAACCGGTCTCACCCACGCGAAGTCACCTATTTTCTCCGCCACTACTGCTCTCTGTCGCGCGCACAAGCCGCAGGCGCCTCTCTGCGGGATGTGACTCTTCAGAGAATGCGCATCCGCGCCCAGGGCGTCGACTACGACGTCGACTTTCATCCTCCCTTGCAGTCGTGGAGCGAGGCTCGCGGCCGTGTCGTGTCCATGGATGCTGCCGCCCGCAAGGGCCTAGGCATCAGCGACATATACATGGATCGATATCACGGCCCTAGCTTGGTTGACGCCACCGTCGCCTTTGGCACAGCCTTCTTCTTCTTCTGCTACTTGGCCATGCCCTGGCTCGTCGACCACCCGGGCTCTCGAACATGGTCTTTTCTGGATGCCTACTTCCCCGGAGGAGCAGAAGGTTTTCGCTGGGTGCATCAAGTCATTGTGTTACCGGTTGCCGCCATTCATCTCTCTGAAAATGTATACCTTCATCGCTCGCGGCTGCGCAAGCACGGCGTGGAGCCCTGGTCTACGCAGTGGTGGCAATGGATCGTGAGCAACTTTTTCGAGGGGTTCCTAACGTTCAAGAGGTTTGATCGAGTCATCGCTGCCAAAAAGGCTGAGAAGGCAGCTAAGGCACATTGATGTCATCAGAACGTCTATATCGTGAGCAAGTGCAGGGTTTCACGCTCTTCTGGTGCCGCACTGCGTCGTCCCTGATCCGAACCAAGAGGAAGGACTCGAGGCAGAAGACAGATAGAGAGAGAAGATTCGACGCCAGATGCCATCTCTGGCCCAGATCTCGTCCTGGAATGACACGTCATTCGGACGCCGTCGGAAATACAACCGCTCGAGGCACTTGCCTCAGCTCGCTACATCTGTCGTGACATGACGGTTTTTATTTTGTCACCGACCTGTTTGCGCAAAGACTTTTCCATCAGAAAAGCCCTGATGTTGGACATGACCTCTTCTTCCTCACATAGTGATATTCTATCTTTAACATGCAACTTAGATCTCTTTTATAAGCCAAAGATAGTTTCGAGGATTACGTGGGGCTGAACCGCCTCTCACTTTCAATATTGATAGATATCAAACGCCTTCTTCCACGACAACTGCAAAATGCAAATGTAAACTGTATCCGCTCCACCTGCCATTATTTCCATACTTTTCTATACAGTCTTGACCGTAGACAGCGCGCCTCCTAAAAGCTGCCAGACTGGAAGAGTCCCTGGACTGTGTGATTGCAGCGTTGTTGCTGCGAGCGACAAATTGCTCCAACAAGTCAGATGATGAACATCCGCGCATCTTGAACACCTCTTGTACGCCTCATCTCACTGACGAACATGAAACTACCAGCAGCCCGAGGATTCGAAAGGTCATTTTGCAGTAACATCTCGTTCCTGAGGTCATCAGCTACTTCGTCAATGGGACGGTCCTTGGGAATAGAAGTCCAATGACGCCTCGAGCGTATGACACTTCGTTGAATCTAGTATCCTTAAGCACAAGTCGTAGACGATGAATGCTACGTGCAGAAAGGCTTTATTGAGTACTCTAGACTGTCACGCTCACGGCAATGTCAGGGGACTCTGCATGTCCGAGAAATGCTACAGACACGTAGTCCTCGCCAGTACACCCATCGCTGATGACCGTCACAACCGAGGCATAATGTACAATATCTAAAGCACGAAACATTTCCCCCAGCATCGCGGGATCGAACACGGCTGCAGCACAACCCGTGGATTGCATAAGTCACCTCTTACTCCCCCATCTCCTCCTGATAGTCGTCATAGTCGTCATATGTGCCCTGCAGAGCCTGTGTACTCACCCATTCCTCGCTGGCCAAGCCTTTCATGAACCGACGTTCCAAATCTTGCGCATCTTTGTGCCAGTCGCAGGCAAAGTCGCAATCTGGCACGCACGTCTCGCCGAAATATCGACAGATCTGCGCATGCCGACACGAGTCTGTATTCTCGCAATACAGCGCCAACGCTTGCAGGCTTCGCACTCTGGCCTCAGATTGCGTACCACCCTTTGCATCACCACGCACCATACGCGTGACACGTTCCAGATCCTCCCGGCTGTAGTACAAAAAACAATAGCTCGCGTTGCCATCACGCCCTGCGCGCCCTGCTTCTTGATAGTATCCTTCAAAAGACTTGGGTATCCGCCAATGCACGACGAATCGCACATTGTCCTTGTCAATACCCATGCCAAATGCTGTAGTAGCGACGATCACATCGTAGCCTGCCTCATTCTTGATCCACCGATTCAACGTTTCTTCCTTGACATCTTTGGGCAATTTTGCGTGAAACGGGCGAGCGCCGACGCCTTCCTCACGCAGTGCAGCCGAGAGGGATTCGCATTCATCGCGCGATAGGGTATATATGATGCCTGGCACGCTCTCCACGCGTTCACCATGAGCCTTGAGTTCTTGCATTCGAGACTCAGCCCGACGCCTATCGTAAACGGCTCTGATCCACTTCAGGAAATCTGCAAGACGGTTATCCTCATCATCTTTGGTGTATCTAATCTCAATATGCAGGTTATGGCGCTGTGGGCTCATCAGAAAGGCTCTGGTCCGCTCCGGTGTCTGGTCAAGCTTCAATATGTGAAGTACATCCTGCCGGACCTGAGGATTTGCTGTTGCCGTAAGGCACATGATCGGCACATCAGGAAATGTCTCTCGGAACCAAGAAAGCCTTTTAAAATCTTTTCGAAAATCGTGACCCCATTCCGAAATGCAATGTGCTTCGTCGATGACGACCCTGGCTAATTCCTTCTGCTGATGAACGAGTTGCATCCGCTCACGAAATCGAGGTCCAGAGCAGAGCTCCGGAGTGACATACAGAAGGCGAGTTTTTGGATGACCCGTCTCCAAGTCTCTCTGGATACGGTCTCTTTCCAAGTAGGCCGTGTTACTATTTAGTGAGCTGGCATCTATGCCAGAAGCCCTCAGAGCATCAACTTGATTGATCTAGTCCTGGTAAGCATTCATGTTCCACACGGCGAGAAACCAGTGCAGCCGAGCTAACCATGAGGCTGAGGAGCGGTGATACAACAAGCGTTACTTCACCACTAATTAGCGAATTGCCTCCTGCGACCTTTCTTCGAGTGCGCCTACGTACTACCCTGGTCGATCACGGCAGGCAGCTGGAAGCACAAGCTTTTGCCGAATGAAGTGGCAGCCTGCACGTAAACGTCGCAGCCATCGAGAGCAGCTTCGATGATCTCTCGCTGATGCGGTCTGCAACTCCAAGGGAGGCGTCAGGATCACTAGCAGCTTGGCCCCGGATGTGTTGTGTTTGGTAACTGAGTGGATATAATATTCAGAGCGCGTACCTGAACGCATCTTTTTGAAATCGACGTCGTAGAGTGAATTGAATGTCTGTGCATGAGTTTGTCCGTTGCAAAGGGGGCATGTTGCTTGTGGCGGACACACCTCTGCCTGAGGCTGGCTATGACGGCCAATAATCGTCACCTATTTCGTATTGTTCATTTCAAGAGACGCGCATCTGCAGCCTGCAGCCGCGGAAGGTGCCACCTACCTCCTTTACCTCCTTGGGGCCCACCATCTCACTACGGGATCTAAGCGAGCAAAAGGGGCGCAGAATAGCACCGAGAAAAGAAAGACGGTGCGAAACATTTCGAGTGGTAACGTTGGAGGTTTCAAGTCATTGGGCAACGATGGCGCTGGCAAACATACCCGGTGCGGGAAAGTCGAAACGTCAAACGTCAAACTTGCTGCTCTCCACTGGTAAAAGGGTATTTGTTTCCCACGGGAATCCGGAGCGATCGGTGCCATCCGGAGTTTCGAGGCAGTTTTCTCTGACAGTCTGCGACACATTATTGCAGACATCATGAGCGAGGTGGAATAAACGAAACGGCGATCGAAGTGTGCAACGTCTGCTTGCATTCTCGCGAACCGTGGACCATCTCACTGGTCGGGCAAGGGGAACCTTGAACATGATCAAAAAACAGGACAGTCTGACGTCGTGCGTGATACGCACGCCAAGAGCTCGCATCCCTCCCGTCGATTCCTCTACACAAGGCTCGACTCGCTCAGAAGGCACGACTATGAGCAGAAACGAGGAGGCTGAAGAAGGGCAAATGTGCTTGCTGCGACGACTCGGCGACCCAGAGCGCGCGCCGACCGAGGGCAACCAACTGCTCTCACGGGGGGGCCGGATGCAACATTTAGTTGGCGGCGGAAACAAAACGAGACGCCGCCAATGTTGGGGTGGTGTCAGCGCCTGCATCAGCTGTCCTTGCCAGTTCGCTCCCTTCGCCTCGCTGCGGCATGTTTGGCCCAGGCTAATGGTGGTAGTCGCAACCCCCGCCTCCTGTTCGCGCTGTGAGATTGGTCAGTTGCCGCCGCTGCTAATGTGTCATCGAGAGTTTGTAGGAGCATCTCCAAAACCCCGTTCTTTGGCCTCCACCCTGACGAGGCAAAGAGGATGGAGGACGAGAAAAAAAAAGAAAGAAAAAAAGAAAAAAACCGGGTTTTGACCATCGGGTTTTCAAGGATCCCGTCAGCTGTCTAGGATCGCTTGCAGTCGGCCAGAAAGGCCCGCTGAAGTGAAATATGTACGCGAACGAAATTCCCACGGCGCGCTCGAGGCCCTGGCTCGGCAGGCATCTGGGCCCAAAACCACCCGGGCTGTAACAAAGTTCCTGCACAAACATCAAGGATCTGGTGCCGTCTAAACACACGACGCAGAAGTCGCATGCATAAAGTAGACAGAGTGCATGGGTACATGTGCGCAGCGCATGCATTGGACCGGGATGCTCCCCAAGCCCAAGTTGCCTGCGTCCGCGTGCCTGGCCCGAGGGTGCTAACACTGCATGTCGGTTATAATTGGGCGCCGTGGCGCAGCCGTCAGTGCTAGCCAGCCCTTTTTTTGGTTCCCCGGACGCTCCAATCCCTCGCTCCCTGTAGTGTGACTCCGTACTTTACCTTACCTTGACTTCAAACCGCCATCGACCGCGAACACGCCTTCCATCTTCTTTTCTTCGTCGCGAGCAACCCAAACGACATCTCTCAGGTCTCCGTGGCCGTGATTCTTTCAATCATGCGATTGATTGCTCCCCGCGACGACTCGACCCAGCCTCAATCGGCTTGAAGTAGTCTTTCGCAGACCCTGGGCCTTCCTCTCCTCCCCAGGCTCCCCCCCCCCCCCCTTTTCCCGGTTTGAGAATTCAGGGCCCTCACTTGAGGCGAGGGGGTCTCTGAAACATTCTTGCTGGAATCCGCCGAACGACTCTTTGATTCCCAGCTACGATTCCTGAGCTGCAAACCTTTGCATCGTCGTCGGTCACTTGCCATCGCGTGAGGGTAACCATCGCGAGAGCCGTCGATGCTATCCTCCATCATGGAGTGGCCTGACCGGACTCTATTGGCCAATCCGGCAGCAATGTCGTCGTCGGTTCGAGGACTGCCCGATAATCCTGCACAAGGTCGCCGGCCGGTTCCCAACTCCGCCGCGACCTCGAACGCTCCTCTGCTACCGCCTCCGATACCAAACCTTCGAAATGCTACATCGAACGCGACCTTGACGGCCTCAATTGCGGCCATGACGCCGGCGCAAGTCATCGCCTTGGCTCGAGCCGCCATGCAAACGGCTTTAGAGAGCGAGGGTCAAGCCGCCGATGCGGGACCTGTTGGCAGCGCATTAAGATCCGGCGTGACGGTCGACCTGAGCCGCAAGGGCATTCAGAAAATTCCGGAAGAGGTGGTCGATATCGTCAAAGACCAACTCGAACGGTTCGTTTACTTTGTCATGAAGTTATGCGCCGGCATGGACTGATTCAAACCCTCATTTCCCCCACAGGCTCGCCTTGTCGCACAACCAGCTATCATCTCTACCCACGCGCTTCTCTGAGTGTATATCTCTTCGTTATTTGAACATCCGAGGCAATCAGATCAAAGAATTCCCGCTCGCAGTAAGTGCCATCTTTCAACTCACATCAATCATCGACTGCCCTGTACGAAGCCATTACTGATGCTTGCTAGTTGTGCGACTTGAAATCGCTCGAAATCCTCGACCTTGGCCGAAATCAGCTTCGAGCTTTACCGGCTGATATAGCTCGCTTGTCATCGTTAAAGGTCTTGTCTGTGCCCAGGAATCAGATCCGCGAATTGCCGGTGTGTCTGGCCGATATGGGATCACTCCAAGTGCTCAAGTTTGAGGGCAATCCCATAAGTTTCCCACCAAAGGACGCCATCCGGCCACAGTCCGGCAGTCCACCGTACGACAGTCTGTCTCGAGAGACGGAGCTCACGGAGGTGGCTGTCACGACCATGATCAAGAGATTTCTCCGCCCATTTGCAGCTGGCAGGGCCGAGGGCGACGCGATAGGAGAAGAATCCAGCGAGAGCAGCGCTGAACCGCCGAGGTTCCCCCTAAAACGAGTAACAAGCGGGCGATTTCCAGTCAAGGTGAACGGCACCGACCTGCCTGATCTGCGCTCACCCAACGGAATACCAAGACCTCCACCGATACCATCAAGGTCCCATTATCGCGGCCTATCGCAGCAAAATACAGCCATTCGTCGTCCAAACGTTATGCCTCTTACCATTGGCAATGTCAATGAGAGACTGCGCAGTCACTCGGATACATTGTTGCGACCTGATCGCGGGTCCGATGGTCGGAGGGGCCGCATGGCCGTTTCGACGAGAAAGACGTCAGAGCTGGGGACGTTGGACGAGACGCAGGCGAACAATCGATTCAGCCACTATCGTGGATTGAGTCACGGCTCCGCCATGCAGGGCCCCCAGCCTGGGGTTAAGAGTCCGGCAACGCCAAACGACCCCTCTCTCCAGCGTCCCATCTACGTCCGTCGATTGTCTGTGCTGCCTGAACGGCGACGAGAATCAAGGACATATGACCCCATTCTCGAAGCAGCCAAGGGGATCCTTTACTCGGTCTTCCAGATCCATCCGATGATACAGATGCTCATGACACTGACCAACGATGGGTCGTCCAAAAGATCGAGTCTCGAGATTGTCTTCTACAACACCAACTCGCATGTGGAGGAGCTGGAACAGGAGGTCCAGAGACACGATGTGGCCTCGCCGGACAGCGAGGAGTTCACTATGCACGAGAACGAAAACGTTCATCGTGCGTGCCAGACGCTCGTCAGTGCATACGGACACGTATGTACTCTTCTCGCCGACAATATCGATACCTTTGTCAACAATGGAGATGCACGATATATCCGTACTCTCTTGATGTTGCTTTACAATAGCATCATGGAGCTCCGCGTCACCCTCGCATCAGTTTCCTCGCGACCGCCCTCTCAACAAGTGACGCGAAGCTCAACAAACACCGGCGAGACCATCAAGCCTCTTCAGCGAGAGTCGTACGCAACCCCAACGGCGAACAGAACCGGAAGCATGCGAGCTCGCAGCGGAACCAGCATTCACAACCCAGCTAATCTGCGCGTTGCCGTTGACCTACCCATGCAGTATGGCAGAAGTTCGAGTCGCACCGCCAGACTTGCTTCGGCAACGCCACGCTCCAGCGACTCTTTCTCTTCGTCTGGGAGCAGAGAATTGTCAACCGACTACAACGGAGAAGACGCTCAGTTCGAGCGGATCTTCTTATTCCTGACAACCTCGGCCGACATCGTCCTGAAGGCGTTGCCCGCGTTTCACACGCAACTGCAGCTCGGGTATAGGGCGGCGATAGCGCAAGTAGCTCCTCCGTCTGTGATTCAACAGTGGAAGACGGTCATTGCTGCGACGACTCACGCGATACAACAAGCCGAGATACTCAGAAGCAAGCTATCACTCATCAAACTCAAAGATCCCGGCGTGCGGTCGCAGCCGGCCTTTTGGATCCTATGCAGCAACTTTCTCGAATCATGGGCCGCGTGTGGCAAAAAGATCCAAATGTCGTCGAATCAGATACCTCTTCCCGCCGACACGCGGTTACGCTTGAGGCCGGTTCAGCAAAACATGAAGGAAACGGGCCTCATCATTATGCAGTCACCCTGGCACCACCTGCTGCGATCCCCAAGTCCTAATGGCAGCCTCGGCGGCAGTTTCTCCTCACAGAATACGTCACCAACCCAGATGCCCATCACACCGCAGAGCGCTGCTCTCGGACCGGCACTCCAGGCAACCGTCTCCTCGACATCTCAAATTGGTTCTTTTGCAGCAGCCTTCCAAGGCAACGTATTTGACCGCGCGGATGCGCTCATGGCTAATCCAGGGATATCCATGTCTCGGGGCGGAAGCTCAGCCAGAGGTCATACTGGTTTCAATTCGCTATCATCCGTCTCGTCCATGTCATCGGACGGAAATTCATCAATGGTCACACCTTTCGGCTCCAACGGCGGGCTCAGCCAGGTACGAGTGAACGGGGGGCGAGGAATAGCCAGAGAGAGGGATTGATTTTTCTTCTCGGATTGTACCTCAGCCTCCCGCGGCCAACAGCTCGCTCGACTGGCGGTATCAACGTCCCTTTTCAGCAAAGCGCAGGTTCGCTCGAGGAAATATGTCTCCTGGCCCCCAATCTTCCTTTGCTTACCCTATCTGTCTCTTTGTCATTAAATCCCCCCTTTTCGGAAACATAATCAATCATTTCCGAATTGAGTGCTCTTTCGACCACCCAACCCTTTTTTCCCATCTGTCTTGCCATTTCTATTTTTCTTATGAAAGACTTGCATGCGCATAGCCTGGCGTTGTTGGGAAAAAGGAGGATTCTCCAAAAAACTTTGATCTCGACTTTCAGACGGACTGTGGCAACGTGATCAGGCAAATCAGCAAATCACAGGGTTTTCATTTCATTCCGATCACGCCATAATGTCTGTTCTTCCCCCTTGGTGGCTTCGAATGTCATCCAGGTCTGTTGTTCTAGGCCTCTCTTGCTGGGACTAAGAGAGGAGGTTGATCCCTTAGGGCAACCACGTACGCAACCACCACCCCCTATAAAGGACAGAGGTCGGTACATAATCGTCTTTGTATGACAGAATTGTATCAGGTTACGACCAACGCACTGCTGGGGCTACGTGACGTGATGCACAATGCGCCGTGAATTTTGCGCTCAACGTAACCTGTCCCCTCGAAGGTGTGCAAGACGTACCAACGCCGACCACGTCCTTGAATGACTGTCCTGCATGCTTTTGGAAACCTGCGCTCCGACTCTTTCTTGGGGCGCAACGAATGTAGCCAACAGCAGCATTCACAGGCCCATGTCTTTTAACATCTGACCCAGGAAGCGACTCTCAATATCGGTCATTGACTTCCTCAGAAGCACCGCCAGTGTCATCCAAGCTGCCAGGTGAACAGGGTACAATCAGTTGATAGTATGTCATGCCTCGTCCAGAACGAGCGCCTAGTCCAACAAACCAAGTCCCAAACAACTGCACAGCGTCAGTCCAAAGTGGCCTTGTCCCCCGGTTCAAATACCCCAAGAGCCAGCACAATGTCATCATTCGGGGCACACACACATGCATAAAGCGCACCGCCCCCGCACGCCCACTCTTCGCCCGTTCACAATCATGACCTCTCCGCACGACCAACCACACGTTGCCGAGGCGCGCGCGGCCCTCGTCGCCTCGCTTTCCAACCTCGTCGACTCACAGCTGCAGTCTCGCGCGGAGATGTTGCACGACACGGCGACGGTGCTCCAGCGGCAGGAGGACCAGGTGCGTCGCGCGACCGACGGCCTGCGCAGGGAGGGGGATCGGCTGGCGAGCGAGGCGGATGGGGCGGCCAGGCGACTCAAGGAGGTGGGCAATGTGCAGAATTGGGCCGAAGTCTTGGAGAGGGGGTTCTTGGTGTTGGAGGAGACGGTGAGGTTGGCTGCGGAGGGGGACGGGGACGGGAATGGGAGTTGTAGCTGTAGTGAGTGTGGTGAGGGGGAGCGGCGTGAGGATGTAAGGGATGGGCGTGGTGATGTTGCCAAGGCGAGTTCTGGGTTGCAAATTCGGGGGGAGGATGCGGCGAGAGGCGAGCGCCAGAGTCGTGATACGGTTACTGAGCGGGATGGAGGCACCGTGGTGGTTGTGCCATCCAAGTGAGGCACGAAAATGCGAGCTCAGAGGACAGGACATCATCACGAGCTGTGTGGCTTGAGTAAATTGGCTGTTGTGTAGCCTTTGCTGGTGCTAACGTCTCCTCTATAGCAATGAGTGACTCTCGAATCGCTCTTCCGCCCGTACCATACTCCTTTTTCCCAAATCCGATCTAATCGTCTGTTTCCCCCGCATCACGTCTTCTACAAAAGCCCTGGCAGTATGAGATAGCGCTTCTTCTTGTACTTGTCAGGGAATTGGGTGCGATACGCCTTCTCCTTGCCCTTCGCCCACGCATACATGTACATCGTACCAATAGCGATGAAAAGGACTACGGTCCAGTCGCGGCTGACAACAATGATGCCAGCCCAGGAAAGGATCTCGTACGTGTAGTTGGGGCAGGTGACGAGCTCGAAACCGTAGCCCGAGGGGATCTTGCGCTCAGTGCCACCCGTCGATCGCAGTGAGGACAAGTACAGATGTACTAGAGCGTTGGCAGTCTCGCCGAAAAGGTAGAGAACCAGCCCAATGAGGTTCACAGCAGGCTGATCGGCCCGCGCAGCTAGGGAGCCGGGGCTGTAAATGGAGACGGCGCACAGGAGACCAGCCACTGCCCAGTAGAATACGCTGTTCCTGAAGATGTTGAAGACGGGCATTGTATTGGCCGAGAATTTGTGGACAAAGAGCGTCTCGATTTCCCGCTTCACAAAGTGACCCATCACCATGGCGAAGGTAAGCCATTGCGTCGACGACAGAGCTTGGCTGCCATTCTTGTACAGTATCGGTCGGGCCGCGACGACAAGGGCGTGCAGGAGAATCGGGCCAAAGTATTCGATGACGAAGACGGTTCTCCAAGCAATTTGCGGTCCTGAATTGTTTTGAAAGCAATGTCAGAGCTAGTCATTTTTGCTCGTTGAGTGGAAAAAGGGGGGGGGGAGATATATTCGTGTCGAGACTTATCAAGTCAAGGGAGGGGGGCAATACCAAGATCTTTGACGAACACCTCTTTGGCAGCCCATACGTTGGCTTCGTCGGCAATTCTTGCCTTGCGATCCTTCAGCGTCTTCTTGGTGGCTGGATCGAAGATACCAATGCGATTATGGTCTGCGATTTTGGCTTCCTTGGCAATCAGGATCTTGAGGTCGTCAACGGTGGCATCAGACGGCAAGTCGACCGATGCCCGAAGCCGTTTGACGGGCTGTTTGGGAGCTGCGAGACAACGAATGCCCGTCAGCAATGCCAAGTCTGTTATGCTGATTGAGTCGATACTAACATCGATTCGTCAACTTGATCGTGACCTGGGCCATTTTTTTGTAGCTTTCTGGGCCGGCACTTTGGAGGGGAAGAAGGGGAGCTGAAGGAAGAAAAAGGCACTACCTAATAGCTTTGCGCCTCGATTCGCGGGAAGTGGAGACAGAGTGGTACCAGGGACTAGTACATAGGGTTGGGGTAGGTGTATTATCAAGTTACGTACTCCATGCGGTGCAAGAAAGAAAGGGATCCTCCGTGCTGGAGATGCAGAGGCAGACAAGCAGAGTTGACTTCATCCAACCAATACTCCTGTGTCTGGCCACCCTTCCTGAGGCTCCTGTCCCGCACATCCGCCTAGCCATGTGCGCACGCGCAGGCAGCCATGGTTTCCCTCAGATGGGTCATCACCTTCATCCTGATTGTGAGCTTTGCCGTCTTTGTCACCTTCTTCGGACGACTGCCTGCCCTGAGGTATGAAAGGCTTCCCCCCCCTTGCAGCAATTCGTCGCCGCTGACAGACACAGACGGACACCCATCGGCTTTTTGCATCGATCAATATGGATTCATCTTCCCAACGCGCTCTTGTCTGTGGACAACCGTCTGACCTCGGGCCGTGTCTCGAGATCTCTGGCCAGATTCGGTCAATACATCATGCACGACCGTCACCCATCCGTTGTGGTAAATCGTCTGCCGTCATGTCTCTTCCAGAGCCACGCTGACCTGCCTCAAGATATTCTTCCTCATGCTCATGCTAGTCGGTGAATACCTCTATCTCCCGTCTGTGTGGCACCGTCTCGGCTTCTTCACCAAGCTCGCCGTCGTCGTCACCGTTCTTCTCCCGTATTTATTTCTCTACCTCGCCTGCAGCGTTGATCCAGGCTACATCACACCTGAAAATCACGCCTACCACATGTCGCTGTATCCCTACGATCACGCCCTCTTCCATCCGGGCGCCGAGTGCAAGACGTGCCGCTTTCTCAAACCGCCGCGCTCCAAGCACTGCAGCATATGCAAACGGTGCATAGCCAAGGCTGACCACCACTGCATCTTCATCAACTCGTGCGTAGGCTACGGGAACCATCACTGGTTCATACTGCTGCTGGCCTCGACGGCCGTGCTCTGCACCTATGGCGGTCTTCTCGGCGCTGCCCTTGTGTCGGCATCCATCGAGCAGCACTTTCTGGATTGGTCGCCATGGCATCCCAGCAGACACGGCTGGGCCATGTACACCGTCATATGGGGCTGGGGAATTCAAACCAACGTCAGCTTGGGTGCGACGGCTCTCCTTGCCGGCTTGACAGCACCTCTGGTCTGGGGCCTTTTGCTGTACACGCTCTACCTCGTGTACTGCGGCACCACGACAAATGAATCCTTCAAATGGTCCATATACAAAGACGACATGGATGACGGTTACGTATTTGGTCGCGCATTGTCTCCCAAAAGGGATAGAGACCTAGCCGTGGAGCCTTTATGTTCTCGATGGCCCGTCGAACCTGAGCTGGCTCTCGTTGCCACTGATGACGGGCAGCCTCCGCCAGCGCGCATGCAGGTCGCTGGCGATGGTGACTGGCAGCGGGTGTGGAAGCTCAAGGACGTGGAAAACATATATGATCTGGGGTTATGGGACAACTTGGGGGATATGTTTGTCACAAGATACACGTTTGGGGTCAAGAGTGATGATCCTCCCGCTGAGAGACGAAATCGTCTCAAGATGTCCAAACGCAAGTAGTTTCTTTTTACTTGGGCAACAACGAGAAAACGTGTGGACTCTTTCTTCATGTGACACGCAGTGCAATGTGTAGAGAGTAAGACAAGCAGCGACTTGGGAGACGTCAAAACCTGAGAGGGCAACGACGGTTCTCATGACCCACGGACGGCAGCATCAAGGCGCATCAATAAACTCGAGCGCTGTCTGTGATGCACCGCAATTGGAGTACCACTCCAAACTTAGAAAGGATTTGTTCTTTCTCTTATCATTTGTTTCTCAACAACACCATCTCTCATCGTTGACATCGTTTGATGCCTCCTGGCCATGACTACGTAGACAAACGCGGCTGCGAAAGCGCATGCTTGACACTTTCTTGTATGCAATTGTTATTTTCTCCTTTTCCGCTATTTCCTCTACAATATAGTACCAAAACTGCAGCGTAGAGATCAGTATAGCCTCTCATCTCATTTATTCACATATTGGTCATTGTACGTACCCAAAGGTCTGCTTGATGCTCTTGACGTAGTATTCAAGCCAATTTCTCTTGGTGACATCTTCTTGGCCCACTGGTACACCTTTCCAGGTAACCCGCATGACTGTGACGTGATCCACGTCATTTTGGTCGAACTCGATTCGCAATGTGGAAAAATGTTCGGCGGGCCATTGACTCAGACGCCAGCTCTGCACGATCTTTTTGGCTGGCTGAAGCTCGAGGTACCGTCCGGAGACATTGCCTCCGAATAATTCGAAGAAGCCGCCTTCATGGGCACCCTCGAACGACTTCGGTTGTGAGCGAGTGAATGCGGCGAGGCGTTGAGGGTCGATGAAAGTCTGGTATAGCTCCTCGGCGGTAGTTCGGAACTCTTGATTATCAGTCACTGTCACCGTGTTCACGTTTCCTGATGAACTGGTAGAGGCAGCTGTCGCTTGGGCGGCTCGTGGCTTAGAGGCTTGGGCAAGGATGTTGGGACTTGAGAAGCCATTCGATGGATTGACACCGTCTGCATGCTGAATATCTTTGCCATGCTCCTCGATTAGAGCGGGAGCAAGTTTCTGGAATTCCTTGCGCAATTGTGGCACGAGCTTGGAGCGAACGAGGTCTTTCACTGGCTGTTTCTCCTTGGACTCGGAGAAGATGTCGACTTCAAACTGGCAACTATGGATGAGCTATTCGTCTATGTCTCGCCAACTTGCAGGATGGTAGCGTCGTGAACGAAGCAGATGGGCGACAACGTACCACATACTCATCTTCCTCGGTGTCGTGCGCGACTTCGGGAATGGTGATGGTACCGGAAACTTCATCCGCATCGGGAGCAGATCCTACGACAAGAGTCAGCCTGAGCTGTACTTGGGACACAACATTACAGATCACACGCCCTTACCGGTGTACTCCAGAACAAGTTTCACGTCGAATATGGTAATGACTTTACCCTTTCTTTGGCTAACGTCAACCTCTCCGTTCATGCTCTGAACCTTGCTGATCTTGGCTTCCACTTGGCCATCTTTGGCTTCAATCTTTGACAAATTGGTGTCAAACCATTCTCGCGCCCACGGAGAAACACCTTTGTTCACCCAATGCCAATTGTTGGGATTGTGGAGAACCATCCTGAGGAATTCGTGACGGGCGAGTTCGAAAGTCGAGGACTAGAAAGTCATGACAGTATTGTCAGCACACAGCCCGAGAGCATTGACTAGCTTGATAAGGCAGAAGCGATGGAGTCGTCGGAATCAGAAATGGTCATGGACCACAGCAAAGAGAGTCATCAATGAAGGGAGTACAAGTCACTCTATGACTGGTGCCAGCTGGTGTATCATCATGTAAAGGAACGCAAATGGAGGTGCACAAAATTGTACTTACCTGCGACACGTCGGTGCAGGCAGTTTGAGCAAACCGAGCAGTGTCAAAAGAACACAGTACGATGTTCACAAGAGCAGGAAAATCGAAGTCAAATAGGATGAAGTTCAGAATGCTCTAGAATGTTAGGGGACCCCACATCCACGAAAAGCGGGGTCCTGTCCTTCTTTCTCTGAACATGCATTTCCACGGACCAACAACAGCACAGGCATCGTATGCTATAAGACTATGCCATCATTCGAGGACAGCTTCATTGGGCGTCGAATTTGAATGAGAGTCATTCCGTCTCGCAATCAACATAGCTTCGCGGCCCAGACGTAGCACGCAGCATTTTGGTAGCGGTCAGCACAACCTATCGCAAAGTGCCCCAAACTAACTGCATCCGTCCTCCACGTCTATTCTCAGCTCAAGGATGTGTCTTTGGATTTCAGGTCAAGCTAGAGCACTTTATGCATCCTTATCGAGGAGCAGCTGCATCAGGTGAGGTCAAGCGCTCTCATTCCGGACTTCACAATGCAGCGTGCATGACATCCGCATACGCCATTGGATCCGACGCACGAAGCCCAATGTAGAAATTATGCCATGCACAACTGAAAGAAGCTCATGAGCGAGCCTCTTGTGAAACACGGTTTACACGAGTACTTCTTGGATAATTTGCACCCAAGGGCCGCTCGATCTGGCACAGGACAGCTGGAGTATTTGCAAACCGGTGTCCAGTTCGTGGGCAATCCTGCCTCTTGGCACAGCACGTGCATATTCAACAGGGTCAGATGCCATCGCAGGCCTGACAGTGAATGGCACTGCTTGCCTTGCGCAATGCCGAGTTCACGCACTTTCCAAAGAGGCATGTCGAGGCTTCGTTTGTGCCCGAAGGACGCGCTTCCGTTCTTCGATGTCGCTGAGCATTTTCTACGGCCAACCCGCTTTTAATAATACTCTACTTTGGTTGATGCCGTGATTGGCTGTTATCCGTCATGAGGGTGCTAGTTCGCAAAGGAGGACGCTACTAAGCGCCCTGTCGCTGCTACCCCTGTCTGATGGGGAGAGTCCTGAGCCAATCATAGAGCTTGACGCATGGTGTGGTCAGCCTGGACCAGTCGGACGAATGATGATTGAGTGAAGACCTCGTCAGTAACTGTCCAGGGATGTACGGAGTAGAGACGGCTTGCTACAGCCATGCGATCTCAAGACGCCGGACGCAAATCACCAACGTCAGCAGTTCAGTACTCCATTCATGGACGTTCTTCGCCGCGTTGCAGCCCGGTAGCTCGTGGGCATGAAGACGAGGCAAACCGGTGGCAAATGGGAGTGATAAAAGCATCGACGTCTGATGCGACTCCGTGATGCAGCGCATGGCGTGATGTGCACACAAGAGGAGCGGACAGATGCAGTGACTAGGAGGCTGAGACGACTGTCAGCCAGGAAGGAGATGACGGCCCAGCCCAGACCTCATCGTTCTTGCCGTCCGGAGGGATTTGCTGGCGCATCTCCTGCTGACTGGTAATGCACGTCCTATCAGTGCGTCACCTTGAGGCTGATTGTCAGGCTTCATTCCTCGGAGACTCTCTGCTCTGGGACAACGTCTTCAGACGTTGTGACATTTCCTTCCTGGTTCCTTGCCCTGCCCCTGTCCTTCTCAGCCCCATGTCGTTCCCGCGGGCGAACGAGCCAATACCGAATTCATCGTCGTCCACTTGTGGACTTCATCCAGTCTGAGACTCCGCGCACCCAAACATATTCTTGCTCGACTGCCCTTGAGTTCGTCACTGCTGCCAAAAATAGATACACCTCAAATCTGGTTCGTTCCATGCCGGTGAAGTAGCCATGTCTGGCAACGGCTGACTGAAGACTTCTTGTCCTTGCGCCATTCAGGTCAAGAGCCGCCGGGGCGCCTTGATGGCCCTCGACTCTTACGACCGTCCCCAACAAGCGGCGCAGGATCCGAGTCGCGCTGGTGTCTGGCAGGCAGCAAATTACTGACTGGTACGGCAGGTGAGGCTCTCGAAATCTCATCCTCCTGCCGTGGCTTTGTGACCATGACCTCGCCCCGTGATCCGACCTTGGTTCGTCATGGCCCCGATCGGCTCACGATATCTGGCTCGCCCGCAAACCCCGCGACATTGGTACCGTCTCGGCCGCAATCAGCACATAGGCCATTCAGCCTTATACAGCCTTATAACCCCCAGGAATGGGGGCCGTCGCCCGCTCAGATGCCAGAATGGCCTGGTCACTCAATGACGGAAAATGAACGAGGTAGCAACTCCTTACACTTTTGTCGTCCTATAGCTCGTCAGCTAACGTGAACGCCGATTCGGCGATTCCTCGAGCTTCAGCGCTGCCCCCGCCGCCTTACAGCCCTCCTAGGAGCCGGCCCCAACGACCATTGAGCACTGCTATCGAGCAAAGGAGCCTTCTAAGCTCGACTTCTCCTCCAATTGTCGTCAGGACGACATCGCTAGCACAGCACAGCCCTTCACCAGAGCTCTCCGGGAGTACCTCTTTTCCTGCTCCTCCCGAAATCGGCACCAGGGCAACCTCCCGAGAACGCCCTTTCGGCCTGCCATCTCTCCCAAACCACACTAGGAATCATGAGCAGCCGCTATTCAATGATGCTCCCGACATGCGTACTGCTTCTCTGCAAATCCAAGAAAGCGAAGTCCCTTCGCCTCTTAACCAAGGGCGTGGACCTGAACAAGTGGCGGCGCTGCGTTCAGGCGCGTCTGTCCTTGTAGGACCTCCCGCAGCACGCCGCGCCTCCTCAACTGGTGCTCTTGGTACGCCTACCTCTCAACGGTCACGATCAACATCGCATTCCAGGTGGGAACCCGGCATGCCGCTACCGCCACCTCCCCCAGGCCCTCCGCCTTTGACGTCGAGATCTCAGAGTGTTCAGAGCATGTATCGTTCAAGTGTTCCCATGATCTCGCCGCCGACGCGTAGACCGCCCAGCGGAATCGCTTCTCTGGGGCCAGTTCCTCCCACGCCAGCCGATTGGATCGATCAAGATAATCGACCATCTTCACCGCATCGCTCACTTCGGGGTCGGTCCCCAGGCCTGATTATCAATACGGCAATTGCCAAAGATGCCACCAATGTGTCAGAGCCAACGGGGTCAGCGAATAGCAATGGGACGTTGACTCGGGCCACAGCGGTGCGGCATGACAAAACAATCGTTCAGAGGCGAGCCGAGAGTAAAAGTCGTCAAACTTTAAGCAATTTCCCCGATGTCTCGACCGCACAACCTCATAATATCACAGATATTGTCGTTCCTCCTAGCTCCGGCGGATCTGCAGGCAGACCTACGATGCGCAGATTGACGCCGAGCTCGGAGAGAAGGGATATAGAACTGCATCGCACCGGGATCTCCTTGATGCACGATTCCTGTACTTCGACTCCCCGAGTCCTGGGCTCCTCTCAGCAAGAAACAGCAACGCCGCCGTTTTCCTCCTTCTCGGGTAAAACGCAGACCACGTACGCAACAAATACATCCGCAAGACCTAAGGCCTTGCCGACGCCGCCGTCACGGCCTCAATCACCATCCAACCACAAAGTGGAAGAACTCGATCGAACTCCTGCCACTGTTCTGACGCACATCTTCGACCAAGGTGTCGTCATTGGCCAGGAGCAAGAACAGTTTGCCACCGCCTCGCTTGAGCGATTTCGTGGATTCGTTTTCGAGGAGGCAAGGGCACATTCGGATGCGGATCGTGTGCGACTCTTCGCGAATTTCGTCGTGAATGAGTCCCGTATCCGTAGAGAACGATATAGCTCAGCCATAGGAGGCTTGGAATCCGAAATTTTTGATTTGACGCGCGATCTATTGCGACCCATAGCAAGCCCATTGAGGCGAGAGCATGAGACATCGACAAGAGTGCGGACGCCAAACATGACTGGTCCCGACCAGGAACGCCTAGATCCCGTGGGCTCGATACTCGGCAGTGAAGATAATTTCATTTCGGCTCCGGTGTCAGCCCGAGAGCCAGCGTCGCCAACCGCCTCACTTTCGAACAGCAATGGCAATTGGGCCACGAGTTATAAGCCGTGCCTCTCGCCCATACTGAGTTTGAGCGCTAGCGATAACAACGAAAATGGCAGCTCCAGGGGACGCGCTTCGAGTCGGTGGTGGGAGACTGATTCCCAAGGAGAGATTGGGGCGCTTGAAAGGTCACAACGCGAATCCAAGTACATGGGCGTACCCAAAATTCAGTGGGCCGAACGAGATCATGCGGTGAGTACACACTCTGGACTGAAGGACCACGAACAATCCTCTGACTACCCGCCTGAGAAGACGGGCTGCCACGACCCAGGGGCTACGCCAAAAGAGATGCCAAAGCTCACGCAGCGCTCAGGCACTGGTCCAGGCAGCTCTGCCGCGACTCCATCCATGTACGGCAAGCCTGACGGGGGATTAGATGTCTCTCGACTGGTAACCATGCCGCCTCCTTATCCCCGTCATCACCCTGCTGTCAACAATAGCCATCCAAAACTGATGGCGATGAGGACTTCGGTCAGAAGTTTGAATGATCCATCAGAGATCGATCAAATCAAGACGAATTTTGTCACTGAGAGCTCTAAGAGACGCCAGGACTTCTTCGAGTCAGCATCTGAGCGGCGACGAGTATCGATGGCGAGCCTACAAAAGCGAGTAGATTCAGGAGCCATCACACATGCAGAGGAGGCGATGATCGACTCCGATTCTCAAGAAAGAGAGTTGAGCAAAAGCAAGGATCTCGAAAAAGAAGATTATGAGAAATTTCAAAGCGAAGTCGTTCATCCTGTGAACGGACTTTTGACCGCACGCATTGCGGAGGCCGGCGAATTGCTCAATGCGTTGGCGGCTCATTTGTTTGATAATGGAGAGGTCGACGCAGACATGCCCCAAGAAGAAGGTGACGAACGCCCTGAGCTCCTGGAGAAGCTCACTCTTCTGAAATGGATATTTGAAACACGAGAGTTCCTGCACCGATCCATGTACGACATCTTGTCCGAAAGGAATGATCGATACAGCGAGTTAGTTTTGACACCGTATTGTCTGTCAAGTCATCAGGAGAAGTTCAGGTCGGCACAGAAGTTCTTCACAGAGGACGCCGCCAAGCGCGAGTCTTCCTTCGCAGAAGAGGCGCTGGAGCGCGCACGCGCGTTCAGATGCATTGTTGAGGAGGCTGTAGAACGTGGTGTCGCACTGCAACTCTCGGCGTTCTGGGACATTGCGCCACCGTTGCGTTGCTTGCTAGACAGCATCCCATCAAGTTTGAAGGGGTTCAGAATTCAGATTCCAGCCTTCGAATACGTGGAAAACCCGGCATACTGTACACATCCCCTCCAGTACCTGTGCAGCCTGTTGATGCACATGGAGAAGAGCACGTATCAGTTCATTGAGGCGCACACGAATCTGCTCTGTCTCCTCCACGAGGTCCAGGAGGCGGAGGCTAATGCCAAGGCTCGTGCTCTTGCTGCCTCAACACAAGAGGCCGACAGTACCACCATGTGTGCGCTGGAACGTCACCAGAGAGCGCAAGCTAGGCGACAAGACGAGAACCGGCAACTAACTGGAGACCTCAAGGAGAAGGTGCGCGAAGTGCAAGACCAATGGAATAGTGCACTCGGCGAAAGCATCAAGGATGTTAAAAAGCGATTGACTGAATGGCTCATCAGCACGGGCGGATGGGATGAGACACTGGAAGAGGCCGCGGTTTTTTCAGGCCTGTGACCGTTTTGGCACATGGCGCTGACGGGGAAGGGCGATGCGTTTGATGACTTTGCCCATATGCGGCGCAAGGTATTGTTTAATTGAGATACCCCTGGACTCTGTTCTCGTTCCTGAGAGCTGACTGCAGGGCCGCGGCTGGCGGCCAAGCGTAAGTACGCAAGATACGAATGGCATACCTTACACGGGCACGGCGCGATACAAGAGCCAGGAAAGTATGATCAGACGACCTCATGAATGATGTTTCTTTTCTTTAATGCATTGTTGGTTGAGTGAAGACGCAGGTGAATATATAGCGGTACTCAAGCCAGGAGGATAACCATCATGCCTGCCCGTCAGAGCAGCTCGTGTCGAAGGGTCCTTTGTGTAAGACGGCAGACCCTGCACAGGGGTTGTGCGACTCGACGGTATATACTGCATCATGTATACTTCTGACATTGGAGAATGAAGTTCAATGGTGGAGAAGACGTGGCAACACCCCTCTAGCCAGGTGACGGGCTACCACTTTGTCGCCAGACCGCCAGACGAATGAAACATCATACATTCCCAGGCCGGAGCTTTCCAGCTTGAGAGATAGCCAAGACTGGTGCCAGACGAACAGCGTGGTCCGCATGTGCGAGCAGGCCATCTGAGGGACGCATTTTCGGGTCCATGAGCCGGCTCTCTTCCAGATATCCCACACGGCCCCTGATCATATATTCTCCATGCCTGGCCCCGAGTCTGGACGAGCCGCAGTGACGGCCACCCGAGGCAAACATGGGCATCGTCAGCCCAGTCCCGCCACGCCGCGAACCCCGCGTCGTCGCGCAGATCCAAGCCATATTCGTTTCCACTCCCTCTGTCCGTCGTGGCCCATCTCTCGTCGTTTCCCTTATCTTGAGCCGCTCTCTCTATACAAATGTGGCATGTCCATGCCGACCCTCCTGGCGGTCAAGCGAACGCGCTCCTCCTCATCCATGTCCATGCCTGGGTTATATCGCTCGATGAGCGTGACGTACAGTCGTTGCGAGCGCAGGTACGCGACGAGTTGCTCCGCCTGCATGTGGTGGTGGTGGTGGTGGTGGTGACGGGGGTGAAGGAAGGTCGTGCGCAGACGGTCGTGGAGGTGGGATCGAGGAGACGAGAGGAGTGGTCGCGGTGGGAGCTCACGGAGAAGCGAGCGGTATATGGACCGCAGACGAGCTGGTGCGGCCATGGATGTGTGCAGAGATGGAGTGTTCAGGTGGAAAGGATGGGATGGGCGGTCGCATCTCTTTTTTTAAAAAAAATGGGTCGTTGGCGTGGAGAAGGTTGGTCTCAGCCGTGGGTGGACGGGGGTCAGGGCAGGCCATTTGATTTATACACGCCTATGAACAACTCGTCCTCCCAAACCTACTTAATCTTCTTCTGCTTTAACTTGATCGTCTGGTCGTTGATGAAGATGCCCTTCCCCTTATACGGCTCAGGCGGCCGGCGCTGCCTCACCCTGCCCGCAAACGACATGATGACCTCCCGATCCGTGCCCTCCAGGAGTATCCTCGTCGGCGACGCCGCCGTGACCTTGACGCCCTCCGGAATGCCCTCTTCCACGGGATGCGTAAACCCCAGCTTCAGGCACAGGAACTTCTGCCCCGGGAACGTCTCCTTCGCGATGCGCCGCTCCACGCTCGCGCGGTACCCCACGCCCACCAGGCGCAGGATGGCCGCATGTCCCTCCGACACCCCCATCACGTAGTTATTCAGATTCGACCACGAGGTACCTAGCCGCGTCAGTTGCCTTCTTCATCCCGGACACGCATCGTGCTTACCCCACATCTCTTTCTGGCGCTTCTCGTTCGCATCCCGCACGCTCAGCACCGCCGTCCTCGCCCCGGCATCTTGTTGCAGGTCCACAAAGTCGGGCACGTCGAGCTCCAAGGTCCCTGGGCCGTGTCAGTCCCATCCGCTGTTTCGCCTACAACACACCGGCCTGGAGGAACTTACCGAGGGGGCCTTGAACCGTGATGGTGCGCTTTACTTGGTCCTTGTACGACGTCATGGACTTGGCTCTCTTGAGGTCGCTCATCGAGAGCTGCACGCCGGGTGGAATGCTGATTGGTGTGCGGCCGAGCTTGGAGCCTCGAGGCGCCGTCGTTGAAAATGGGTGCTGGCTGAGTGTATGCCATGATGTGCTGTTCGCTGCGGGCGCCCGCGCCGTCGAGCGCCTGCGCAGGGCATGGCACAGTATGCTGGCCCTGCTTGGGGCACATTTGGATGCCATGGAGAGCTTCTGCCCCCTTGCCGCCGCGCAGATTTTGGCTGATCCAGGTCCTCGCTGATATTTCGGGAAGATACTGTACTTGCTGCCGTGAAGCTGTTGGGACACTTCGAGCTGTATGCTTAGTCATGTCATCACGTGGAGCTAGTGCAGGCCTTGCCAAAGCCCACTTGACCTGCGGAGCTTAGGGAAGGAAGCCCATTGGGAACATACAACGCGACATTTCGCTGACTTGCGTTACATCAAGGCCTCAGATACTTTGTGGAAATGGTTTCAACTGAAGAGCAAGATGGATTGTCTGCTTGTCGACAGCACGTCAGATCCGCCGCGACCGCTCAATCAGGAAGCTGTTTGTACAATAAAGCCCTATGGACGCCTCAATAACATCCTCAAAGTGAAATCTTATCTACTTAAGTGTTTTGTTCGTAAGTCTTACATGGAGACGATTCGCTTGAAATTAGACGTCTGCAAGCGTCCTTACTCCATTTGCTGCTCCTCGAGGGCACCTTCCTCTTCGTATTCAACCTCCTCCTCATCAACGCCAGCATCCTGGTACTGCTGGTATTCCGAGACGAGATCATTCATATTGGACTCAGCCTCAGTGAATTCCATTTCGTCCATGCCCTCACCAGTGTACCAGTGCAAGAACGCCTTGCGACGGAACATGGCAGTGAATTGCTCGCCGACGCGCTTGAAAAGCTCCTGGATAGACGTAGAGTTTCCGATAAACGTAGAAGACATCTTGAGGCCACGAGGTGGGATAGCACAAAGAGCAGTTTGGATGTTGTTTGGGATCCACTCGACGAAGTATGAGTTGTTCTTGTTTTGCACGTTACGCATCTGATCCTCAACCTCCTTCATGGCGACCTTGCCACGGCTTTGTCCAATGTTAGCTTGCTGAGCCAGGGTCAATGACGGGGGGGTGGTATATCAATCGGGAGCATACAATATGGCAGAGCAAGTCAGGTAGCGACCATTACGGAAGTCAGAAGCGGCCATCATGTTCTTGGGGTCGAACATCTGCTGAGTGAGCTCAGGCACGCTCACAGCGCGGAACGAGTGCGCACCGCGGCTAGTCAAAGGAGCGAATCCAACCATGAAGAAGTGCAGACGAGGAAAAGGGACCATGTTGACAGCGAGCTTGCGCAGATCAGAATTGAGCTGACCGGGAAAACGCAGGCAAGTCGTGACACCGGACATGACAGCGGAGACGAGATAGTTCAAATCCCCATAGGAGGGGTTGGAGAGCTTCAAGGTGCGTGAGCAAATGTCGTAGAGAGCCTCGTTGTCGATGCAGAAAGTCTCGTCGGAATTTTCGACGAGCTGGTGAACCGAGAGCGTGGCGTTGTAAGGCTCAACGACGGTGTCAGAAACCTTGGGAGAGGGGAGAACAGAAAAGGTGGCCATCATCCTGTCGGGAAACTCCTCTCGAATCTTGGAGATCAAAAGAGTTCCCATACCAGCGCCAGTGCCACCACCGAGGGAGTGTGTGATCTGGAAACCCTGAAGGCAGTCACACCCCTCGGCCTCGCGACGAACAACATCGAGCACGTTGTCGACTAGTTCTGCACCCTCGGTGTAGTGGCCCTTGGCCCAATTGTTGCCAGCGCCCGACTGGCCGAACACGAAGTTGTCGGGACGGAACAATTGGCCAAAAGGTCCTGCGCGCACAGCGTCCATTGTACCAGGCTCAAGATCAACGAGGACAGCACGAGGAACATATTTGTTGCCGGAAGCCTGTAAAGATATATGAGCATTCGGCGCGTGATTCTCCAAGCCACGTCAAGCTTGTGCGTGGCTTCGCCAGCAAGCTGTAGCTCACCTCGTTGAAGTAGACTCTCATGCGTTCAAGCTGGAGCTCCGAGGTGCCATTATAAACACCATTGCTGTCGAGACCATGCTCGCCAGAGATAGTTTGCCAGAAGGCAGCACCGATTTGATTACCCTACCCGGAAATAATGTGAGCTCCTCCTCCTCCTCCAAATCGCTTTCCATTCGTGAATTTTGACTGGGTAAACTCGTTACTTACGCACTGGCCGGTTTGAATGTGGACCTAGCAGACGACGAACGTACAACACCATGTTAGCCATCAATCTCGAAATAGCATGTGAGTTGTTCAGCGTTCAGCGGCGTTTGAGTTGACCATGTGCCGGACTGTCGATGGGCATCGCACACGAGGTTGGCGGGGGCCCCGACATCAGGGGCTCGCTGCAGGAACGCGTCGAGGAGGGGTCCCACGACGGCGCCTCAAAACGCAGGGAATAGGGAGGTCGAGAAAGAAGACTCACAATTTCACGCATCTTGTCGAAATTTGAGAAATCTTGCGGCGACTCCGATCTGGAAATATAAATGAAGAGATTCCAAGAGCTATGCAGAGCTTCACGTTGCAGGAAGGTATGGAGGAAGGGGAGGAGAAGGAGAGTAACAAATCAGGGTGGCAGCAGTTAAACGTTGAATTTCGCTGGAAATGAATTAGAAAAGCCATCTCACCGCCAGACGTGAGTAGCCTCTGCTCAACTGACCCCCGCCCTTGGCCTGGGCGGAAAGTATCAGCGCAGCAGCGATGCAGGAGAGCAGGTGTGGGGCGCACTTTCGCTTGTTTACACTTTGGCTAGCCCAACGCTTGATTCGGCAAGGCCGCAACGAAGACGCACGACGTGACTGGCTGTGCTGTTCAAGGGCAGCGAGACGGTGGCCAGCTCTTTCAGGGAAAAGGAAAATTGGTGAGAAAAGGGGTCACGCTAGAATGTGGTCGTGAACTGCTGGTAGACATAAGACCTGTTTCCTTTGTGCGCTTTTCCTCCTCCTCTCGCGTGCCCAGAGAATCCATCTTTTGACGGAGCAAACGGTGCAGACATTCCTTTTTTTTATGTGAAGAAAATTAAAAGAACAAATCCCTCCCAATTCCCAATTGATTGGCAGCATCCAAGAGAATAAGCTCGCAAGACGAGTCGTCTTCGAAGCGGCCACTCAAACGGCATCGCCATTTATTCCCGCGGTAGCCTTGAAAGCCCGACATGTGCCATGCAATGCAACGCAGGTTTCAACGAGCTGCGAGCTACAGAACGTCTCTAATGATATGCAATGCGTCGAGAAGCTGTCTTGTGCTCATGAACGCGAGCCAGGCATATCTGTCGCACTCACCCTCTCCCATGGGCATCTTCTCTACGTCTTACCTAGATTGTGTGTGCCCAGTGTGTCGGTCCGCCTGACAGACCTGCGATGAAATGCCTCTCCGCGTCTAGTGAGCCTTTACCACGCCTGCTGCGTCGGCCTGTGCCGAGATCTTCTTCTTGTAGGCTTGTACATCGCCATCGAATTTTTCGACCGTCCCTCGATCGCACACCCACAGCGAAGTGCACACCATCTGCAACATAGTCACATCGTGAGAGACCATGAGAACACCGCCCTGAAAGGCTTGCAGGGCTTCCGCGAGGGCATCCATTGCCTCGATGTCGAGATGGTTGGAAGGCTCATCGAGCACAAGAATGTGAGGATTCGTTAGAGCCAAACAGGCGAATGCCACTCTTGACTTCTGACCACCAGAGAGAAGGGCCATCTTTTGTAGACCTGTAGTGCCAGTGATACCGAATGCACCCAATTGGCGTCTGTACTCTTCATCCGTCTTACCAGGATATTCCTTGGCCATGAAACTGACAGCACTGAGCGTCAAGTCAAGGGCATCGACATGGTGCTGTGCAAAAAAGCCAATGCGTAGTCGCGGGTTCTGCGTGACCAAACCTTTGCTCACTTCCAGCTTACCGATAAGTAGCTTTAAGACGGTAGTTTTACCGGCACCGTTGGGGCCCACGATTCCAATGCGAGAGTCTAGCTGAACATCCAAGTCGACGTTCCGCAACAAGGGCTTGTCCTTGCTGTACCCAAAGTCCACACCGGACATCTGAATAATTGGTGGTGAGAGCTTCTCTACATCTGGGAAGGTGAACTTGACACTGTATTCCGCCTCTGGCGGTGTGAGCACAGGCATCTTCTCCAGCTTCTTGATGCGCGACTGGGCTTCAGACGACTTCGCCGCATTGTACCGGAACTTGTCAATGAATGCTTGCAAATGTGCTCTCTGCGCCATTTGATTCTCATACTCCTTCTTCGCAACTTTCTTCCTCTCCTCACGAGTTGCGTAGAAGGAGTCGAAGTTGGCCCCGCGATAGTAATCAAGTCGCTCAGAGTGCTGGTGAATGATGGTTGTGGCTACTTCGTTCAGGAAGGCCCTGTCGTGGGAGACGACGAGAACGGTACTCGGGTAACCCTGCAGATATTCGGAAAGGAAGGTAATGGAGGGAACATCCAACATGTTTGACGGTTCATCGAGTAATAAAAGGTCGGGTTCGCAAAACAGAGCCCTGGCGAGCGCTAGACGCATCCTCCAACCACCTGAGAATGTCTTGGTTGCGTATTGTTGCCTTTCTGGCGAAAATCCGAGACCAGCGAGAATGCTAGCCGCCCTGGATTCTGCTTTGTCGGATTCCATCTCGGCCAACTTGGCTTGGATATCTCCTAGCTTGCCATCTTTCGCCTCTTTCTCGAGATCGAGCTTCGCGGCATCGGCGGATGTATCGGCGAGCGGAGCCCGACGGGCTTCAATGTTAGCGAGCGCGATAGTGAGCTCCTACGGTGTCACGGTCAGACAGCTTTCTTTTGTGCGTGCAAGTCCCAAAGGGGGGAGTCTTACATCTTGTTCCCTCAACAGGACTTTGCGCCAGACGTCTGCGTCCAGCACGGCCTGCAGAGCTGGGGTATCGTCTCCGGTGATCTGGTCACGCATGAGCACCATATCGACTCTGGGAGGAAGAATATCTCTCGTGTTGGATGCCTACCTCTTGTTCTACGTGTAGAATAGATATGTGTGTCGGGATAGCGACCTCCCGCCTTGACAAGGCTCGTAGTAATGTTGATTTACCCACACCGTTGTTACCGACCAAACCGTATCGATGACCATAGGCCAGTGTAAGAGTAGTGTCGGTAAGAATACGATTGCCACCGATTGACACGTCGATGTTGTCCAGCTTGACGTCTTTGGTCTTGTTTGCTCCGGCAGTGCCAGTCTGCAGGGGGTTGACAGCCATGTAGAACTCCTCATACGATTGTGTATCCTCTGGTTGGTCGAGGAGCCGGGACGCTTCGTATTCGACCGTCTTGAAAGTCTTCTTCTGCTGCTTGGCGGCGATCTTGCGCTCTGCCTTCTCAAGCTTCTTGCGGTCGACCTTTGACTCGACCTTTCTAGCATTGGCAGACTCCAAGTCAACGCCGCCAGTAGCGACAGCTAGTGTGGAGGACATGTTGCGCTGCGTGCTAACTTGGATGGTCTGGTCAAGTCTTTTGACCAGCGACGGTCCTGTCCTTTGTCCGCCATTTGCTTCGGCATATTTGTCGACCCATTTACCGACAAGTTGCTTGACTTGGTCTTCAACGTCAGAGCTGAACTTGCCAGAGGCGGAGAGCAGCAGCTCCGTAATGGCTATGGCAGCCTCGCTCAACGGCGATATACCGGCTGAGTCGTCTTCGTCGATCCATGCAGTCGAGGCGTACGTCAGGTAACCGACCGAATAGTCGGAGACGACAGGGTCGATGTCGGGAATGATGCTTCTGATCTCGGCCTCCATTGTGTTTGTGATGCGGTGCCTGCCGAAAAGTGACTCGCACGAGGCAACGAGCTATCGAAGCCAGCAAGTCTTTGGTGATGGCGGGGCAGAGCGGTGCAATCGTGGTGGGGTCTCGCTGACTGACGACTAATGGCTTAATTACACACTTGACATGTAGGAGTGTCAAATGAAGTTCTCGAAACATGGCCAAGTGAACTGCTCTATGCAGATAGAATTCCCAATGGCTCTTGCAGGTGCCTGTCTGCCACTCAGACAATCATGCCTGCCTTCGCCATCATAGAGCGAGCGGCTCCCGCAAGTCAGCCTCGCCCACAGTATTCGCTGAAGGTAGCTTGACGAAGCTACCCTGTACAAACTTCATGCTCACGGGCAGCAAAAACATCGTACAGTGTCGGATGTTGCTACCTCACACATTGGAGCGCTGGCTTTGGAGCTCATGAGTATGTGCGGCGTGGTGCAATCTCGACCTGAGTTCTGACCCATCTTGTGACGCCAGACAATATTTTACCACCATATGTGTCGAGTATCATACAAAAGGCAGCTCTGGTTCTCGCTTCACCACGGCTCCACGGAAGGGGCTAATTTTTGCCATGAAGTAGCAGAAACACCGACGCCTGATTCCAACATACGATGTTGCAAAGACCTGCCCGCTTGGGTGCTCTGCGTTGAGCTGCACCCGCAACCCAGCAGGCAAAATACAGACATATCCGTGTAACATTCAGCATTATTACCCCAAACAAGGTCTACAAGTTTGTCCGTCTCCAACGCCCAGGGGCGGCAGGCCACCACCAACAAGCCACTGCGAAAAGAGACCGGAAAAGGCAAGCCTTACCGAGCTTCTCTACAAACGGGCCAACAAAGGCAGGGAGGGAGTCATCCCTGTTGGACTCCGGCTGCCTGAGCCCCGTGCTCGATCAACATCCCGCCAATCACGATAGGCATGTACTACTCCTCGTTGCTCATCCTGTGCCAAACTTGTTTAGCAATGCTGGTCGCCAAGCTACCAAGACAGTTGCCGCCGCGTTGAGAGACAATGTCAAGCTGCGATACGACAATAGGCGCCACCAATGGTCAGTTCATAGTGCGTATACTAGTCGAAATTCATGGTTATGGGTTGAGCATCTCAGGACACTACACATAAGAGAGTCAGCTCTAACAACCACCGGTCCTGGCGGGGGGTTGCCCTTTAGTTGGTGAGACCGGCAACACAACTATTTGCCCTGGGAACATGCGCCGAGTCGCGGGCACCGTCCCTGGTCACCACCAACTACATCAACCTAATAAACGAGAGGAGCAGTTTTCAGAGGCACCTGGTGCTGACCGACGATTTGCAGGGGTCTCCAGGATACATCTCACCCAATAGCCTCATTCGGGGAAGAGCTGCAGGCAGGAACCAATCAGCTGTCAGAGAGACTATGTAGTCCCGAGTCGCGTGGAGTTCACGCGTCATCGCAAAAGCACATGGATAACCAGCCGAAGTGGCCCTGGGGTGTCAGCATTTGACAGCGTCGCCTTTCCTGGAAATTGCGCAAAACGAACGGTCTAATCGTGCCACGCCCCACCTAAAGGTGGTGCTCATCAGGGCGCCGGCCACATCACGAGGCCGGCCACTTGTCTATTGTAAATAGCTTCAATCATTAATTACACGACTAAACCCGGGTCTTTCAATAACTTCAATATGTCTCAAAGTATCAGGCTTCTAAAGCCATTATCGTGCTTTTTTTGCGGCTTTAATTTATACTTTTTTAGTGGTATAGCGCTACTTTAAAGCCTAAGCCTTCTCAACACAGAGTTGCTTTTCCACCTCTTTATCTGCTTTTTTATCCGCCAATACACAGGCATTATGGACAGAAATTACGCCGCCTGTTTTTAGTAGCTAATTCTTTATAGCCCTACGTTTTTAAGATATAGCTTTAGCTGCCCAAGTATGCCTAAGATCTCTCTTTATCTAAATAAGCTTGGTAGCTAAGGTAAGGGACCCATAAATAAAACGCCTAATATTATAGCAAAAGTTAGGATTAAGGGATTTATCTTATTCCATAATATTATCAAGCTTATTAGTAACCTTATTAATTTGCTATAAAGTTAAGGGAGTCTTAAAGTCCAAAGAACTATATTATAAAGCTAGTAGTAATAGCATATAAAAAGAGGCTCTTTCTATAACCTTCTTAATAATAGGCTATGGATTAAAGGGCTAAATTCTAGTTTTCTTAAAGGCTAATAATATTATTAATTTTATAAAAGCCTACTTTCGTATGCCTTTAATACACCCAAGAAACTCAAGCTTTGTGATATTAGTTAGGCTGTCTCAGACCATCAAATCTAGTGCCTTTGCGTAATAATGCTTTAATAGCTAAAAGACTATAATATTAAGAGATTAAAGGATATAAGTTAGATAAGGCAGTAAAGCAAAGGGAATTATGTAATGCTTTTTATATAATTTAAGGAATTTAAGCGTATAATGCGAGCTATAGCTATTAAGGATTAGCAAGCAATACTTACTAACTAACTTTATATATTATACAAAATGCTTTAGCTACTTAAGAGATATCTTATTATTTAAATATCCACTAAATAAGAGAGTAATCTTTGTATCTAGATAAAGCTCTTTAATATAATACCACTATTCCATATGCTTAGCGCTAGATAGAATAAGGAACATAGGGATAAAGCTACTAGCCACGGAGATAGCTTTAATTGCAGTTACAGATTCGCGATTTTCTGGCATACTAAAGAGATATGCCCTTTTTCTCTTTATAATAATAAATTAGCTCTTTCTAATACTAATACAAAAGCTAGTCTTGTCTATATTCCAGATATTATTAGGAGGGATCCCATATTTCTATATAACTTCCTAGAGCTTTTAGAAGTACCCAATCACTTTATTAATATTTTTAGAAAACTAACGATTTAAATCAAGCTTCTTTTAAAGAGATTTTGAGTATTTATAGCATTAAATAAACCGCGTAGTCTAGCTCTTTCCAACAGTTAGCAGGAGGCTGGCTAATTTAGCTAGTAATCTCTCTTGTAATATATAATTTATAGTATTCATAATAAACTTAACCCTAACTACAAAGTTAATATTATTAAGATAATTAATATAGTTATATAATGCCTTCTCTTCTGGCTCTATCAGCTTCTTATGGCGATAATGCTAGCCTTTTTGCGTTCCAACTCCGTCAAGTTGTCTTTGTAGTCGGCTTCACGGGACTTCAAATTGGCGCGTAACTGCCACAACTTTGGCATCTTGATACATATTAATATAATCAATAGCCTTAATTACACGGCGCTCTAGCTCTGTTTTGGTCATTTGGACGCTAGATACCGCTATTTTCGCGGTTGAACGCGTCTACGATAGAAAAGTGGCCGGCCTCGTGATGTGGCCGGCGCCCTGATGAGCACCACCTTTAGGTGGGGCGTGGCACGATTAGACTCTGTGGCTCATAGGCGCCATGCCGAAGCTGCGAAAAGGCAACGGATTCACGACTGCCACTGATAACTGACTGGGTGGCAATTATTCTCACCCCTCATCCTCTGGATAATACAGGCTCCTTGGCGAGCACCATTCTGCATCCCAATGCTCGGCACATGGTGGAGTCCTCAGACTTGGACCTGACTGCAATCGTCAACTTGGGTCCACTCAGCCCAAGGGCTCACACACAATGGCTGCATCGTATGTCCGGGCTAATCACGACATATGTACATACTACATATGTAGTATGTATGTATGAGAGCCTCGACGAAAATATCGAGCCGCTGCTTTTGTTCCACGCAGCAGAGCGACCGGCAACCGTATCTTCTCCAATGGCTTCGCCTCCCTCAGTTGAAGGCGAGCAGTGCCCCACTTGCAGCCAATGGCATCAGCCGGCCGATCTGATCTGATGGATTATTACCGCACGGTGGGCACCCGGGCCAGGCCTGAGCCTCGTTCAACATGGCCCCTTGCCGCCGTTAACAACATGATTCGGACCTTTCGAAATGAGAAATTGGAAGTCCGTGACCCAGTCGATCGTGCAGGGCCTCGTTGCAGCCAATTTGCCATGTCCCAGAAAAATAACCCCCCAAGTCAACAAAATCATGCATCCATGACCCCCGCTCAACCTGTCAACCGTCACCAAAACCCAGCAATGGGCGTCGAGACATCGCATCATGACGCCTTGGAACCTGCCGCAATCCTGAACCATAGACCAGTAACATGCACCAGAGCCTGCATGAAGTTGCCATGGAACAGGTAGAAGAGATGACCTTGCTTACCCGACGCCAGGTTCTGGACTGCAGACGCCATGCCCAGAGAGTGGAGAGACAACCGTCGACGCTAGCAGGAATCCCAGCCAGCCCAGGGAACCTCGATCAACCTCGATTAGCTTGGCAACGACCGGGACCCGGCTCTGTCGATCTGCTGGGCGTGCTGTAGCGGGCCGCTGGGACTGCCGTAGGGGTCCAGCTTGAAAGGTTCTAAGGGAAAAAGACAGGCAAAGCATGATCCGGCTCGGCCAGCGTTCAGTTCACACTTCGGCGCTCATTGATGAGAGCTGTCGGATTTATCACGTGGCCTCGAGTTCAATCAACAAGAGACCAAGACGCTACTTTGCTGTCCTGCTCCAAGGCTGAATGCTGTTGGCTTCATCATGTCATAGGTGGCTGACCCGATCAGAAAGAAGAAAGGTCCGGCCGGATTGACCAACCACGACACACGCCCCGCAAGTTGCCTCTAGATCTTGCTTGGATCCGACACACCAGCAGATTCTACCGTGCCAGACAAGGAAGGCTGTCAGCAGGAGCGAATTTGTTGTCGCAGGCAGCCTCCGCCTCTGGCCTACCCTGTGCTTGTCTGCGCTTCCTTGCGGTGACCATCAAAGTAACAGTCCTGACAACACGATGGGTCTGTCGGTTCAGGACTGATGACGGACAGAAAGATAATAGCTGAAGGGGCGATAAGACTTTCAATGGAGAAACGACGCGGACTCGTTTGGAGCCTCGGCAGGGTTCAAACATGCTCGCTGAAACGCGAGCCAGGGTTTGTTGCCGTCCATCCACGCGTTATGAGTGGTGAGTGGACGTGGCAGTGAGTAAGACTCCCTGGACAGCATGCTCACAGGGTGCCGTATCTGACGTTAAGCTAGATACGTGTTGTATGACCTCTGCAGCAGCCGCCAAAGCGAGCCGACGACGGTGCGAACGAACGGGCAGCGAGCTGAATAAAAGTCCGTGTCAGCAAGCTCAAGCCTAATCGGCATTTTAGTTGATTTTCGTTCGTGCCAAGATGATCAAGGATGTACGCAACAAGTTGTAAGTACATTCATACATGTGTGATCGATTGTGCAATGCCGTCAGCCCAGAAACCTTGCCGCTGAGCGCGCATTTCTTTCCCACAGCTCGACTCAATCAAGATCTTCATGCATTCGAGATCGTCGATTAAGGCGAACTCCGTCGTGATAGGCTTGACTACGGAATTGCGAGATTGTGTTCACTGTGCCATAGTCAAAGAATGCTTCGTGGAAACTATCAGTCCTCCCAAGACTTCCGCAACCTCCATTGTTTGCCCACCTTCGAGTATGCAAGGCGTGTGATTGACATGCAATGAAGCCCTGGCATGATATCAGCATTCCCATGGTTGGTTTACTATTTTCCCATGTGCAGCCCGTCTCACGGAATGACTCCGAATGGCCGACCCTTGACAGTGGCCTAAGACCCAATAGGACCAAGTGCTACCGAGATCTGACCATGGCGATGCTGAGCTTTTCACCCGGTAGCAACAGGACAACTGGAAAGCAAAAATCGACGGCGACTCGCGTCACGCAGGCAAGTGGTCGTACGTCTTACTGGAGGGGTGTATCAAGTTGGCCGTATGGTCAAAAGGGACAGCATAGCCCGATAGACCATACCAAGGAGACTGCTGCAATGCAGCCTTTCCGGCGCGCTGTCTTCGGAGGCGGCAGTTGGCGCTTTTTGCGTTACCCGATGGTGCTTGCGTCCAGCCATGCACCCCTTCTGCGCCGATCGCCAAGTGAGCCTTGTTCTTGAATGGAAGCCTGCCTCGCTGAAGTGAGAGACGTGCTTGGTCGAATCCAGCGGCTCGAAGCCAGCTTGAGGCGCAATGATCGTGTGACAAAAGGTGAGCCGATTGCAGGCTCGTGCTCTTTGGACAACGTACGACATGTTTCTCTCCAGGACGCAGCTGAGCCTTCCGCCACGGGGCGGAAGCTGAAAATTGTTGCAGGGCCCTCTCTCATTGGACGTTACGGGGATGCCTCGTGTGTCACGGTGTCTTTTGTACGATGAGAGTTGTCGGGTCCGCAGGCGAGATGGATCGGAAATCTAGTTGCCCGACACTGGTTTAGGGTGTCCTTGTGCTGACTAGACGTGCGCCACTAGGAGGTCTCAGGACCTCCAACATTTGGATGAATTATTGAACCTTGTGGTAAGAGGCCAGTCCGACACGGCTGGCAAGGCTTTGAGTCCAGCCATCAGTTTGAACCATATTTGCCGGGGAAAGAGGGCTCAGAGAGCCCCCTTGAGAAAGAACGCTGCAGAGGGAGAAGAAATAGTATGAGTCTGAGGACGACGCACATGATTGTTCACCTTGATGCTCTCAGCTTCGAAAGCATGAGCCACCGATCAGCCAACCCACGGTTCAAGCCAACATGTAAGTCAGCGGTCGTTGTTGGCGTCACTGGCGGAGGTTGAGATTCTTGACCAAGGGCATTAGGGCGCTGAACCCTTCAAAAGCGGCGGCTGGTATTATTAGGGCCAAGTGACACATCAGGTTATTGCGACAGGACAGCGGCAGCCCCGGGCGTGAAGTCGAAATGGCCACCCAGAAGGAATCCTGGTCCGATCAGTGCGCGAGTGCGGTACGTGGAAGGAGGGGTCAGGTGGATATGAAGGCAGGAGCTATCGACACAACGAGACGCTCCACGACCTGCACGGCTCTGCAACTGCCGATCAGGCAACAGCATAAAAGCCTCGCTGCGATCTCGGCAATCTGCCTTTGAAGCTGTACTGTGGCGTTTGTGCTGTCGTACCCCTGCGAATCCAATATATGGCTTCCACCTTGCACTTCGTATAAAGCGTGGATTGGCACTTTCGTGTTCTAAGCAAACCCCTGGCAGGCTGACGGGCATGGGTATAATAAAAGGGCCAACAAAGGCGCATGACGCCACTTCGACCGACCGAATCACACCCAGAGTATTATGGAGTCCTTCTTAAAAGTGAGTACTGTACTTTATGTAAGTATCCACCTGTATTTCTTGAGTAGTCAATGTACAGAAGTGGGTGAAGGTGCCACTAAGTCATATATCATGGCCGTGAGCCTCATCAGCCAAGTCTTGCTGTTTATGTTGGGGACGTCATCGACAGTGCAGATCCTTTGCGCATGCCCTGGTCGAACTCAGTACCGAGTTTGGATGCTTGCAAAGCTCCTCTCTTAGCAGCCATAAGTCTCCAGGTCGGAAAGCATGCCTCATTTGTATTCCCACGAGCCGCCGTCTCTGTGTCACGACCCAGGACGTTCCACGGTGTAGTACCCAGAACGGAGTACTGGGACCAACACCATAGACGAGCATTCGGCTCTCAGCTCAGCTCCATCAGTTGAAGCCAGACACGCCCGGTCGCCTCTGTTGCTCAACTGGCCCAACCCAAGTAGTGACGCCGTCCATACCGACTCTTTACCGTGGTACGCGGTCCAGAACCCTGGACACTACGCCCATAAGTACTTGTGCACGATGATTTATCGCAGTAGCTGGTGGTGATGGTTCTTCCTGAATTGCGTCCGGACCGCGCAGCGAGTGAGCTGCCGTCCCGCCCTTGCGATGAGCATACGATCCTACTTGGTACCAATAATCCGTGCCACCAGCAAACATGAATCAAGTTGTCTGCCATTCTGGCAGCGCAACAGTCCATCGCGAGCCCAGAATTCTGGCAACATGGGACGGGCGCTGACCGCAATTCAGAGAGATGGCATGAATAAAGACCCATTTTGACGGATGCGACCGGCTTCAGCGCTTGGACGGACGATCGCTGCCAAGAGCGTCAATTGTATTGCTCGTCTGGCATCAGATGCTCCTTTCAGACGCGCATATTGCGTCACACGGCCTCTCAAAACGGCCTTTGTTGTCGCGACGGGCACGGGAGACACGAGGGAGGCACCGTGTCGTGCGGTGTCGGCCGCATGGCAGCTATTGTTGTGCATGAGGATCCAATTTGAATTTGACGCTGGCGCGCGTTGTTTCCCAAATGTTTGCAAGACACGCGGGAAGGGCGTGCGACAGGGACCAGGCGCGTGTGCGTGCGTCCAGTCCGAGAGACCAAACTCCCATCGTTGACCGGCATTGACGCACATGAGGCAGATGGCGTCGTGGTTCAGAACACGAACCTGCCCGTGGCTCCTGATTCGTCGCCAGCATCGCATCGGCAAGGATGGCGCGCCCGGTAGGGAGTCGAGGCATTGCTGCAAGCCGCAGCAGCAGGCCGTCCCGTGCAGTCAGACAGACAGTGGTGCAACATTGACAACAGCCACGTCATGCATCTCCTGAACCTAGCCATACAGTACTCCGCACTCGCACTCGCAACCATACTTACATAAAGTAAGCATGTACGGAGTACATATGTGTGCACATGCATACGGAGCACATTACATTACCTTGCAACTCCTGTATCGACGTATGTACATGTGCACGTCTCGTTGCGCGTACTCCCTTGCAGCTCGGGCAAACGGCTCGATATCAAGAGTATATGTATGTAGATAAAGCACCTTGATGTGACGCAGGGCAATCAGCGTTGCCAATCGTAATTACATGTCCTTTACTTAACCTGCTTACTCGAGAACTGTAAGTATACTCACTCAGGGCTTCGGGGCAAACAGTGCCGGATCGGGCTACGCTGCTGACTGGAGAAAGCTGGACGATGCTCTGGGCACACATTGCCGTTGTTTTGATTCACCAAAGCATTTGATTCATCCACGGGCCGCATATCACGAGGGGCATTAGTGAATGTTTTGCGTCTGTTATTCCGCCAGCGCCGTGGCCGCAACACGCCGGCCGGCACATGTCTTGGCACGTACGGATTTCGTCGCCTCTTCTGGCCGCGTCAATACGGCCACGACGCGGCGACAACGGGACCAGATACGCGGCCGCAACTTGAGATGATATGAAAACATCAGGCGAGTTGAAGGTCGCTCTTCGTATCGCACGTGATGAAGGCCGTCGCCCAAGCCCAGGTCGACGAGGCTCACTTCCGGAGCCACAACACTGCTGCCCTGGTTCACCCTGCAGCGGCGATCCAACGTCCGAACCAGGCCAAGACTTGCAGGGTTCCTGGGTGCTCCAATTGCGTTGCGGGCTGTCCAATTTACTGACTCTTCCGCGTCACAAGATAATAAGAGTCTGGCACGATCGCGATTTTTTTTTCTTCCAAGACCCCCCCATTTCTCGCCTTTCTTGGTCCTTGCCCTTTGTGAGCGACTTGTTCTAAATAGCGGGAATTGCTCTTTCCCTGCTGACCTCCATCTGCCAAGTACAACTTTTCCATGGTTGGGCCGGCATCGCTCCCCTTGGCCTGTCATTTCTTCGGATTCCTTCCCTTTTTTTTTTCCCGCCTTGTGTTTCATCGACACGAGGCCTTCCTTGACCGGCCCCCGTTCTTCTCGAGCCAACTGCGCGCGCTGTCCAGGTGTGCGTGTGTTGCGTGAATAGACATCCAGCATCTTCTTGTGCCTGTGTGTTCGTCTTGTCCTTCATGGGCCTTCTCGGCATTGTCACTGCTACGTACCTTCGCATCGTCGTCTCCCCACAACGACACCATCCGCAGTTTCAAAACCGCCCATTCCCCGACTGCTACGACGACCATCCCGTTCTCTGGTCACCGACCGCCGCCGGGGAGTCCAACTCCGCCAGCCTGGGCTGAGGCCTGTCGAGAGTGCTGCTTCGACGATGCCATCACCACTCGCCTTCAGTTCACATCAGTTTCCACCGTCGATATCTATAATGCTCGTCCAACGGTCAAGCTCGCGCCAGTAGCAGCAGCAGCAGCAGCAGCAGCCCGACGGCACGACCATGCAGACGGTTCCCAGCGTATGTGTATACTTCCGTCCCCTCCCCCCCCCCTCGCCCCCTTATCCCTTGGCTCGCTCGAGGTGCCCTGGTCTTTGGCTTCAGCCGAAGCTCAAGCACCAGCCCACCTCGGACACCTCACCCGCCTCTACCCACATCACACCTCGCTCTTGACATATTTTGCATTACCACAAACGCTTGTAAATATTCAAGACCACATCACCTCGGTCTGCATTGTCGGGGCTCTACCTAGACCTCACCTGGTCTGGTCTGGCCATACCCGCATTGCCGTATCATGGCGACTCCTTCCTCCTCGTCCGTCCAGCCCCTTGCTTCGACCACTCCCTTCCCCTCTTCGCTTCTTGTCGTCACTTAATGACTGGGCTGGGACTGATACGGCGCAAATTGGATTTCCAAATTCGCAGCTTGTCGGTACTGGCTCTGCCGTCGCCGCCGCCGCTAGTGGCTTTGTTTTTGGCCTATCAATCGACGACAAACTCCATCTCGACGACAACTTCGTATCAACGACTGCCCCACAAGGCCTGTCAGTCGACGCAGCTCTGCCCGTTCACCCGCACTTGCCACCAAGAAAGCTAGTTCTTCCATCACAACGGCGTCCAGCTGCCAATTCGACTGCTTCACGCTCGATCGGAGCAGATGCACATGATTCTGGAAGCTCAGTTCCTCAACCGACCAGGCCACCGCCATCTCGCCGCCAACGACCTCAAGCCTTGGCTTCTCAGCCCTCGCCGTCAATCACGTCCAGCAGACCGCAGTCGATGGTAGCAGGCTCATCGGTATTCGTGGCAGACAAGTCAGCAGGCGAGGACTCCAGAGACTCGCTGACGTCGTCGAGTTCGTGGCTCAAGAGACTGTCTCTTCGCCCACTGTCTCAGCACGACAGTCCCAGATCTAGCATTCTGGCGGATTCACCTTCAATAACCTTTTCACATGGCTCAGCAGCTCCCATTCTCTCGTCATCTGCACCTCTTTCGAAGCCGCTGCCCCCCAACAAGTTGGTGAAACGTTCCTCATCCAAGACTCCGAGCAGGCAAGAATCTGTACAGCGAAGATCGAGAAGTCACCTGCCAAGCCTTCGACGACCAGCAACCAGTCATCAGAGGTCAGCCACCTTGCAACAGCTCAGAGCCAACATTGATGTAGCCGGATTGAGCCCCTGTCCCAAGTATTCCTTTGACGAGCCCATTCGTCCCGAAGAATTACTGGGCGCGTCGCCTATCGAAGATTTCCGTCAAGGAGAGGGCAAGCATCGTGCTATACGGAGGTCGACCTGGCTGTCATTCTTTCATAGCAAGACGGAGAGCGTTGATGCACGTCCAAGATCGGGCATACGTTTTGGCGTAGGCGCTGACGCGAACCCGACTTCAAAGAGATCGGGCTCAAAACGCGTCCGCCTCGTTGAAAAATTAACCTCGAGTGGCGCCGCCCATCTGATCAAGCCAAGGATGGTTTCCCATGCAACGACACTAACCAACCCGTCGCCGTGGGAGCGAGAGGAAGCGGGCGGCGACCACGTGGCCAAGATCAATAAAGATCGAGCGGACTCGCCGCAATCTTCTGAGAAAGCGGCCTCACAACATCCGCGAAGGTCATTCTCCTCGAGCTTCTCACACAACGCAGCTTGGCGGCCCTCGAGATCATCTGGAGGATCGATGCGTCGAAGCGAGCGAGGAACTGGCCTGGGCGTCGTCAATAACAGGCGGAACTTGTCAGCGCCCGCTGGAGGACCGTCTGTGGGCCACGGCGTCAACACGGCCGAGCTTTCCACGGCCTTGGGTCACCAGCCGTCGACGCTGCATCCAGTCGCCACTTCGGCACCTGCTCACCTAGCGGCTCAAAGAACCGCATCCTCCCCACTGCCCCCGCTGGTCAATCTCCAGGTTGCTCAGACCGATTTATTTACACCCACCGTGGCTGTCGGCGGCGGGACCTATCAGAGAAGACGGCCATATCATTTCTCTCCAGGCGGCTCCCCAGCCAGCACCTTCACCAGCGGACCTATGTCCCTGCCACGGAGTTCCCACCAGAGAGCGTCCTCAAATGTGGACAGCCTAGACGGTGTCGCGCGTGAGCTGGTCTCTGGCGATGAGGACGACACTGACTTCAGAAGCGAGACTGTTTTCGACTCCTTGCGGACCATGGGCTCTAGTCGCGTCAGAGCTGTGGAAACACCGCTCGAATCTGTCTACGACGAGTCTCTTTCTGGCACTGACGGTAAGAAGAAATCCAGCCGTCTTTCTATTCAGGAAATATTGGATCGAACGTTTGGCCAAGACACCGGAATCAGGGAGGACAACGAATTCACAACGAACCCTTTGCGAGCTGAGGAGCACCCTGTCGACGAGCGTGCTCGCAGCGACTCGCCACAGGACCCTTTATGGGACCTGCAAACGTCGTCTCCTCGTCACTTGGATGTGATGAGCCGCGATTTGAGCCGACTCTCCATAGATGACGACTGCAATGAAGACTGGACGCAGGACGAAGAGGACGCCCCCTTCAATGCGCTCTCGCCGCCCTCAAAAAGCAATTTCCACAGCTCCAAAATAACCGATCCAAACGTGCGACTCGCTCTGAGTATCTTGGACGGCAAGTATTCATCCCCGATGTTGGCTACCACGCCGCAGGAACGGTCGCACGACTTTTTGGATCTGAGCGAGTCGCCTGGACAAGACTCTCAAGATTGCCACGGCACATCCCTTGAACAGCCAACGTCTCTTGGTCAGCAGCAGCTTGACTCTAGAGGGGGCCGCTCTGTTGTACGCAAAAGTCCAACGTCAATGCACACACGCAGCCAAAGCGTGCCAATTGTGCACGATGGAGGGGAAACAAAGCCTGCAGGATCCAAGTACGGGACTTGGGGTATGGGAACCAAGGTAATCAGCGAGGACTGGGATGAAGATTTTGAATTTGGTAATGGTAATGAGGCTTCTGGCGAAAGGGATGCCGATAATCTTTTCGCCGTTCCCGAGCTGATCCGGGCTTCTCAACCGAGTGTCAAGGCCCATTCAGGCCAAATTCGAGAGTTGTCTTTACTGGTCAACGATCTAAAGCGCCTTTGTCAGCATGACCGGAATTTCGATGTTGCGAGTCATGAACGATACTGGAGAGAAGCTGAAGGCATCATTGCCCTGGCCTCGCCTGATGAGGAGGATGTGGTGAACGGAGGGGTGGAGGGGGACGACAAGTCTGGATCATCAGTTTACCTCGACGCGCGGGAAGCCACCGTTTCGTTGGCCAATGACGAACGGGGAAAATTCTCGTTTCGAAGACTGGTGGACGGTGCCAATGAACGCAATGACCGAGCTATGTCTAGAAATGCCGTCGTTCGCGAGCGTCAATCCCCACGCCGACGATCCGTCTTCTCTCCGGACGACGACATATTCGGCACTAATTGGCCCTCGGAGGACGATCGCAGTCCTGACAACATGTCCGAAAAAGATTCGGATTCTAATGTGGTGGTCTGCCCCGTTCCGGACACGGCGCATCCTCGCGCAGGTGCCACAGCGCTCGCGGCGGAGGAGCATGCCGTGCGGACCTGTTATAGTAACAACAACCGAGTACATTTCGACCCCAATAACTTGAAGGATCTGGTCAAGAGAGCCAGAGAATTGCGCGACATTCTGTCTGATGCAATTCGTGGGATAGATCGGACGACGCGGAGCCCGACCCTCGCGCATACGCCACGCCACGAGCGGCGCCAGGATTCCAGCCCGGCTTTCACGCGCGTCTTTGATGATCCGGGATCCAGTCCACCTCGCCGCTCGGCCCTGGTACGAAATGACAGCGGCAACGTTGCGGAACAGTCCCCGCCAAGAAACTCTCCTCGAGGCAGTTTGAGTCCGCGTATATCACTAATGACGGTTGAGTTCGGCAGCGGTGGACTCCCGGGTTAAAAACTATCGGCGTTATTCTGGCATTGTGTCTGCCGAGAGAGGCGATGCCTTGTATAAATTTGGTATGAAACGGAGTTGTTTAATCATGAGAATCATGTCACCCTCCCGCTACGGTTCTCCATATTTGCATTTTACGTCTGCAGCTTCTATTGTTATTACCTGATCCTTCTTCTTCTTTCTTTTTTTTTTTTTTGCATAGCGACGGTTCTCGCTCTATGTTTGCTGAATACCTCGCACGAGTTGGCTCGGGTTTAGACGAAGATGCAGAACACGCACGACTGAAGCATACTGGGACGAAGCAATGAGGCCAAGTTCGAGACGCAGGAACGAGGCATATGGTGCCGTGGACTATTTATGTCTCCGTCGTCTTCTGGGAGACGGGTCGAGGCACGAAAAGGGTGAATGTTCTCAAGTGTTCTGGACTTGAAGTACATGTGGACAGGGTCGTTTAGTTTTTCCATAGTGCACAAATGATGTAACGCATGGATGGGCTCCATGGTTATCATGAAGCTTTTCACGGCCGCTTTCACGTCATGATTGACTTGGAAATGGTCTAGTCTACTGGATGGTGCATGCTTGAATCTGGGTAGCCCCTTTATCGTACTTGTACAGCTCCAATTCCAAGACATGCATTTAAGGTGGTGGATCTTGGTCTCATGTCACATTTCGAAAACGATGCCGTGACACAGCTTGAACTTGATAGATTATACAAGAAAAATACATGGGGTATTTCCAACCATGTTATTAAAAAATTCATCGCTAATGATGGTATACGTTTCTCTTACAAAGGTGACATGTACTTGGTTGTTCCATGTCCAACAACGTGCGTGCGGAGCATCACAGAATTTTATCCCCTGATTGATCGACGGGATGGATCCTCTGATTTACTGCCGTGCTGATATGGCCTCAAGTCGTCTGTATGGCCTTCTCCGTGGGAAATTTCGAGGGTGAGGCTGTTGCGACAGCTTCGAATATCCAAAGTGCACTTCAATCAGCTGTTGACTGTACAACGCTTCAGATGAAGCCTTGCATTTCGTATTGTGATTGTGTCATCACCTGTTTCTCTGAAGGAATGACTTTCTCGTCTGTCCGAGTCTTTTGCTGGGCTGCGCTCTGGCCAGTGTGAATGCTACCAACGGTTGATTCACCCGTGACGCTAGAGAACGAGGACGAGGTTTCGGAAAAGGCCGATTCACCCTCAGAGTCTGACGACGACGGCTGGCCGGGGGGTGTGCTGGGACGGACAGACGACAAGGTCACCCAGTCATGAGTGGGCGTCTGCTCGACAGGAGGTGCCCAGAGGGAGGTCGACTCCAGCGCGACGAGAGTCGAATTAGAGGGTCGGATCGATGGTCGAGTCTTCGACGCCGCAGCATCTTGAAAGGCTTCGCGCCGACTTTGCGCCGCATCTCGTTGGCTCTGGAACAATCCGCTTGCGGTTTCGGTACGGGGCTGTGTCGTGGGAGGGACCCAGAGATTCGCAGACGGTTGTGCGCGTCCGTCATTCGATCCTTGGGATGCTAAAGTCGCCAAAGGTTTGGCAGTGTTGGGTCTTGAACCCCCAATAAATGAGCCAGGATTGCTATGTCCCGTCTGGGTGAAAGCTAAAAGAATCTCTCCCGTCACCGACGGAAGCTCGTCATCGACTTGCCCAGCACTCGTACTGCTGCGAGTCTCAACTTGGTTGGCTACCCTCTCCTGAGGAGTCGTCCCATGCGGTTTGAAGCTCGAAGGCTGTTCCCTGCGCATCGCTGAAGTCTGGACGAACCTCTCATCCGCCATACGTCCCTTCTCCTGATTTCCTGCCCCTTTCGACGGATCGCGTGATGCATCGGGCCGATCCCCATTCACTTGTCGAGAGCTTGAATCTGCGGGCTCGCCGTCTCTTTGAGTGAGAAATAGACTTTCTCGGGAGGGTACATTGTCTGATCCGAGGAAAGCAGCAATAGCCGAGAGGGTATTTTCGGTAAGGGAATTACCGTCGCCGTCGTTGACCATCTCGTCTTCAGAATCTTCAAAGGCCTCCTCAATCCTGTCGTCGCGGTCCTGGACCATGACATCTTCAGAATTTTCGGAGGCGCCCTTCCATCTGTCGTTGTCGTCGTCGTTGTCGTCGTCGACCATCTCGTTTTCAGGATCTTCGGAGGCGTTCTCCGCTTTGTCGTCGTCGTCGTAGTAATCAAAGAATGACGCCGCAGACTCTGTCTGCGTTTCCGAGATGGCACCCAAGTCGACATTCATGTACATGTCGGAAGCGGATTGACTGGGTAAACGCACAGGCAACGTGGCCGTGTCTGATTTTTCTCCCCATGGATATTGAAATATGCCTAGTGTTCCGCGTCTATCATCCAATGGTTCGGGACTTTCAACGATATCAGGAAGGTTTGAGATTCGCCCGGTCTTTCGTGGAGGTCTGAAAGTCCGTGGACGAGGTGGAGCTCTTCGATTATTTGCAGGATCTGTTGGTGGACGGCTTCGCTCCTTCCAGAGACCGGGCGATCGACTTTGTGGTTGACCAGTCTGATTGGGTCGGGGCCATGCAACGTCATCGTCTTCCTCTTCGTCGATGGGGGCAGCGGGCTCAGAAGTCTTCCAAGGGGCCCGACCGACACCCTCAACTTCTGTTGGAATGGGCAGAAATACAATCTCGGATGGTGTATTGAGCTGGGCCGCCTGCGAATCCAAATGTAGAGAGTCTTCTTCTTGGCCATCGTGATGCCATAGATCTGGCTCTCGGGAAGTCGCTAGATCGCGTCGGTCAGGCTGCACAGCGTCACTGATCAGGACTTGTTCAGGTGACGGGTTGCTTTCAACGGCCCGCTCATCAAATCGTCGAGGCGAGAAACCAGCGGCATGGCCATCCTGCGTGCTCGCGGTGAGCATTTCCGTTAGACGCTTAATCTGTGCCTCCTCTTGCTTGCGCACTTCAGATCCGTAAACGTTGCCACTGTTGTCCGACTTCTGAGGCTGCATCAGTCTGGAAGGCAAAGGCGAATTGTGTGCGCTGGCGGCGGGGGTATTGGAGTTGGAAGCAAGTGTAGAGAACGAGGCTCTAGAGAGATCGACTTGCATCTTTTGCCACTGATTCTCCTGCGCGCCCATTTCCATCTCAAGGTCTGCAAGCAGGGCCATTCGCTGTTGATTTGACTCGTCGTCATTACTATCTGGTTGCTCAAATTTTTTCAGCTGTTCTTGAATCATGTCGAGCGCGTGGTGAGGGGTTTCGAGAGGAGGAGCTTCAGGAGGGGGCTCCTTGAAGCGTCGTGTTACATTGAGCAAATCAAGGGGAGGAGGCCTCGGTAACCTTCTTGACTGTGCAGCGTTCCGATCCGAGAACGTCGGACAGTTTTCACCAACGCGGCGGTGCCAAGAACCTCTTCTGCCTCTGATGCCACCATATATTCTGTTGAACGGAGGTGTATCAATCGAACGAGCAGGAAAGTCCGTCGAGCGGTCCAACATGACAGTAACAAACTCCTTGCCATCATCTTCGTCCGCGAAGCTGCTCCTGACCGATGAACTCTCAGGCAGAGAAGGTATGGCAAGGGTCAAAATTGGGCGATTCTGGGGTAGCGCTCTTGAATCCAGGCTACTTTGAGCAGGAGCCGAAGCTGCTGATCCTTGCAAGTCGCCGCGAGGGGGGGTTGGTGAAGAGCGTATTGTTGGCTCGGCCTGAGATTGTTGCGGTACCGCTTGCATGGGAGAATGTAGGCTTACGGCAGGCCACTCTTCCCGTGGGCTGATAGTCGACGCAATGCTGAACTTAGACATGTTCCTGGCTGCTTCTTTGTGTTGATGGCCAGGAACGGCCGACACCGTGAGGTTCGGCATCATCCTTGGATTGCTTTTATTTTGGGCGAAACGGGGGAGCACGATCTCCGGCGCTGTTGGCTCAGTGGTCGCGCGCGACTCATTACCAAGCTTGGAACCATCGTGCTGGACTTCAGAGGCATTGAGGTGCAGTGTGGCACTCGCAACATTGTCACTCGTCATCACGGTCGGCCAAGGGCTCATGGGTGCTGAAGAAGGCAGAGGCGGCACGGGAGGCGCGAAGTGAGCTTGACTCGAGCCGGCGCCTGGTGCATTGTTGATGAACGCCTTATTTCTGGAAGTCATAATTGGCGATTTGGCGAAAGTCCTTGGAGACTCTCTTGACTCGTCCGCCTCCTCATCAGAAAAAGAATCGGAAGACTTTCGGCGCGGAACTGGTCTTGGACGATTGACCACCGAGTCGTGATCCACGGAAGGTTTTCGGTCGGCCTGTCTGACTCTGTTCTTGGGACTATGCTTAGGGGTGCCTTCGCTCGATGTCTCATTGCTGAACACGATGGTCCCGGCGGTCTTCTTTCCCTCGGCCTCGTTCGCGGCTCGCACACGGGGATGACTCGGAAGACCCGCAGCCTTCCTGAGCTGTGCCGGAGTCTTTGCTCCCCTTGCCTCGTCTTGCTGTGTGTTTGTAGGTGGAATTTGTCTTGACGGACGAATGTCGTTCTTGACAGACCCATTCCGAGACACGGGCAAGACTGTGGTCATGGAACTCTGTCCAGACAGACTGTCCCCTGATGCATACAATGCCTGAGCCTGCGGAGTTTTGGCAAACAGAGGCGGTACGGGAGGTACCAAGACCTCTGGCGCCTTACTTGCCGATGCTTTCGACTTATTCTCGGGCAACTGAGACTCCAGCATCACGTTGGCAGAGACGGTGTTCGTGACAGAAACTGCGGAGGCTGGAGACGCAGCTTTGTCATGCTCCTTCGCAATATTGAGGTTCGGGCGTTTAGGAAATCTATCGACCGACGGACTCTGCTTGATGATCGGCCATAGACCCGGACTGAGTTCAGCCGACGGGCGCATAGGTGAGCGAGGAGGAATCGGAGGCGGAGGGGGGTCGCCTGAGTCTCTCCGGGGACGGGGGGGAGGGATCACCTTCGGAGAGACTTGACGAGCTTCTGTACGCATCAGTTGAGAAATATGTCTGGGGGATCCTTGACACGAGCCCGTGGCGGCCGGCATCATCAACGGAGGACCAGGTTTCGACGAGGGAGCCCCCTGTGCTGAGTGCTCCAGGGCAGGTGTTGGGATCTGTATCGGAGGTTGTCGGGAAACTGCTGTAGCAACCCCTTTTCGATCAATAGTCTGACCCCTTGGCGGAGGAGGTCTCGGTGGCGGCAAAGTTGACATGTTGATGGGGGCAGTGAGTGACTGTTGTTCAGCTTTCATTCGCCGTTCTTTGTCTCTTTGGGCTGCGACATTCAAATCGACAGTCGCAATGCGTTTGAATGGACTATCGTCTGTGAGCGTGTCTTCTTGGAGTATTGGGTATGATATGACCAATTTGCTCCCCTTCACCGAGGGCTTCTTGACAGACTGTGACGGAGGTTCTGCTGGCTGATTCGGCACGGGACCAATTTTGGTAGGAGGAAACAGCTCGCCCTTCACCGGAAGGCCTCCTACGCCAGCTGCTGATGGACCCGGACCTGCTTGACGAATGATGGGCAAGGCGTTTACATCATCTCCAGACACCTGCGTGCGTTCCGCTGGGGCGCTCCTAGGGATTGACGTGTCCTGTCCAGGCCGTGAAGGCGCGTCGCGAGCAGAGCCCACCGGCTCGACAGGGCGATCTCCTCGGCGGGCAGCCTCCTCAACGGATGGCGAGACCAAGGCAGTTTCTGACAAGCCAGGAAAGTTTTTGACAAATTCGTCGGACTTTTGTCCCGCGTCTCGGCGTGACCAGACGAAGCTTTTGTAAAAGTATGCGATCGAGGCTGGACGTCCGTTGTCAGCAAAACGAATGACACTTTACGAGGACGAAGAAACAAGCCGACCGACCTATAACGAGAAGCACACCAACGGCAGGAAGAGCGCTTCGAAGGGCGATGCTGAGGGTATCGATGCCCACAATCATGGGAACGCTCAACTACGCGAGCCATCCGTCAGTATTTGCTTACTGCTCGGGCACTCAAGAAGACCGAATCATACCGGAATCCATATGCCAGACGCGATGGTCGTGGACACGATGCCCTTGGGGCGCTTTCCGCCTGGACCCTTGATCCTCATGTCACAGAGAATGCCCGCATAGGAAGCTCTGGTCAAGAGCATAACCAGGATGAAAGCATCAAACACCAAGACTGTCACACCAACGGGCCAAACCAGCGTCGTGGTGACGCAGACAGGGTCGAATTGTGGACGCTGAATGCCCACGAGTATGGCGCCCAAGATGGCGCGGACGAAGATGATGGCTTGAGGAAACAAGACACCGAAAGTGGGCTTGAACTCGCTCTTGATGGCCCAGAACAGAAACTCCTCCAGGGTGACGCGAGCGAGCTGGTCAAAGGATGACGAGAATATTATGGCGACCTGACAGCCGGTAGGGGCGTTGGAGTTGATGAAGGTGCTTCCAAAGGCGATGAGAGCCCATAGCGTAGCAAGAAGGAGGGAGCTGAGGAGGACCAGCCTCAATCCCACTCGAAAAAAGGTAGAAACTCCGCCGGTGATGTGATATATTACGGTCCCCAGGGCGGCGAGGACGACCAGTCCACTGGAGTAGTGAATGATGTCAGCCGCTCACTCTACCTCGCGTACATGGCGCCGACAGACCAGCCAGATCCAAGCAGGCGCAACTTACAAAGACAGGCTCGCGATGAGCGCCCCGGTCGTGTCGGACATTGGCACGGCTCGCCGCTCCAGCGGACGATGTCGTCCAAGCCCGGGAATGCTGGAGGGTTCGAACAAAATAGACGGAAGTTGCGGACAGCGAAGTGCGATGCATGGCTTCTCGAGAAGCAATCGAATCGATACTATGCCATCACGGCCATGGCAGCCGGTAGACGGATAGCTTCAGTCCCCGTGAACGCTGAGTGGCAGTGGTCTCCAGTCGTCGATGATGGTCTGTCTAGGCGAAGTCAACGTCGATGCTCGATCCAAAGGGAAGAGATGAACAAGCAGGCCGAAGCGGAGAGAAACGTACAAAGGCATGGCATCCATGAACTGAGCATGGGCACACCACATCTGTGACAAGAACCTGGCCCGGGCTTGGCCGAGACGGGAGGTGGGCGCGCCAAACATTGCCGGCACGAGGCAACAGACTCGAGGCACGGATGACTGCCTGCCTTGTCTTGCCTTTGCCTTGCCGCGCCTTTTGCCTGACGACTCATACCGGATGGCAAAGAGTCAGGCAGGAGGATTCCTAGCCTGCACCTGCCCATCCTCCCCAAAGTCGTTTGAGAGGGGGGGAGGGGAACATGGCCGGAGAGGCCAGCAGCACGGGAGACGTCTGATTGGCGTGCGGGGGGCAGAACGTAACAAGGGTGTTTGACATGAAACGTCAGACGTAAGGATGGGGGAGGGAGGGGTTTGTCGCGACATTCGGATACAAAGAGTCTACCGAGTCGCATGTGGGCGCATTGAGGACGTCGGGCGTTTGCGTGAGTCAGGCTCTAGTTCCTGAGCATCCACATCATCTTCGTCATTGAGATCCTGCTTTTGATATATTGAAAGCCACAATGAAGCAGAATAAGAGTCGAGACTGCCACGACAGGGACTTTGATGGACAGAACAGGCAATCGATCAATTGCGCGTGGAACAAGGAAAGATGTAAAATAAATGGCGCGAAACAGTAGTCCGTGGACCGGGACTAGTCACGAGACACACCCGTCGGCGCCTCTTTGTTGAAGAAACAAAGGCGCTGAAGGACCGTGATTCCCTTGGCCCAGTGTTTCACCCTGCGATCTTATCGACGGCTTCGTCGGTGCGCAAGGTGGCGCTGACGATCAGCCGCGCCCACGCATGCCGTGATGACGAACGAGGAAAAAATAAAAAAAGGCAAAGAATGAAAGATTGAACAAGGGCGGATCTAATCCCAAGGAAAGAGGTTGATAATAGAGCATGCACCAATAAATGACGGAATATTGGTGCGAATAAAAAGGAAACACCGGGGCGAAAAGCCATCGAGGCTAGAAGAACAGCAATATAATCATGCAGGCACTTTGGCCGGGGCCCGCATCAATCATTGCGATGCCAACTATCTGTCCGACCCCCGCTGTACGGTTGACAAATTAATGGAGACGCCGCAATCGCCGTCGACTGGGATCGCGCCAAATGAGGCAACCGCTCTTGCCGAGCGACTGCCGAATGACGCTCAGGCTGGTTCTCACAGGTGCGCCCTCCGCTGGTAGCGGCCCGCGGCACACTGACTGACAGACCGGGTCCAGGCCAGGAACATCATCGGAGTGCTCACCGGTGACGTAGACGGGATTTCTTAAGGACCAAATAAACACCACATTTGCCAGACGTCATATTGCGGCCCTGGTCTCATTCGTGCTGGCTCGAAAAAAAGATTAAAGAAGATCAGCAATCAGAGAAGGGCGCAGATAACACTCTGAACGACAATCCGAGGCCCCAGGTTCAAAGAAAACAAAGCAAAGGCAACATAAGACCGAGGAAGAGCCATCATGGGACGCTACGAACTCGAATACCCCCAAGATGCCACCAACTCAGTCAGACGGAAGAGCGAGCGAGGTGAGCGCGCCCTGCAATCTCATGCCCGGCATAATAGTCAACGTTTATACCTCAACCCGCAATATCAGGCACTTACGCCCTCCAAACGATCCATGACCTCATCAACGCCAGCCCCCTTGTTCACGTCTCGTTCAATGTCCCGGACTCGCCATTCCCTGTCACGCTCCCCATGATCGGCCAGATGGGATCCTTTGACCGGCCCTCAGCCGATGCAGGTCATCCCCTAGACCTCTACATCCACGGCTACGTGTCGTCGCGGCTCTTCAACCTTGGCCGCACCGCCGACGGCCTGCCCGTGTGCTGCTCTGTCGCGCACGTAGACGGCCTCGTGCTCGCCCTGTCCGCTTTCAACCACAGCTACAACTACCGCTCGGCCGTGCTGTTCGGTCACGCCGCCCTCGTCGAGGACGAGCAAGAGAAGTTGTTCGCCATGCAGCTCATCACTGACTCAGTCGTGCCTGATCGCTGGGTCAACACTCGCTTGCCCCCCACAAAGGCCGAGCTGCAAAGCACAAGCATCTTTAGGGTCAAGATTGCTTCGGGCAGCGCCAAAATTCGTGACAAGGGCGTTTCGGATGATAGACAGGATATGGACAATGAGGAGGTGCTGCAGAGTGTCTGGACCGGCGTTGTGCCTGTCCACAGTACCATGGGCGAACCAATTCCTGGTCCGTATAATCGAGTTGGCCTCCCAGCATACATCAGGGAGCACATCGACGATGCCAATCAACGCAATCAAGAGTACAGCACAAAGGCAGCGACCGACGGTCAGGGCGAGTAAGAGAACTGTCGTTGCCGCAAACTGACAAGTAGAGGCTCGGTCCGCTCCAAGGCTGCCAAGCAAAAGAAATGTGATATTTTGAAGGAGACGACAAGCGTGCACAAACATGTTCTGCACCTTGCAAGGCCATGTCTTAAACCCTTTATAAAGAATCAAAGACCCTCCCAGAACACAAGTTTGATGTACAGGTGGGAATCAACTTCTCGCACAACGGGCAATCATCGAAATGCTATATGTTATACCAAATTGCCCCTGAACTTCAAAGGGACATAACGCCACCCATCATGTACCACAATCACCACTTCTCCCATACAAATGCTGGCATTGTGGCTCTCATCAATGACCAGTGACCCATGGCACTCTTTTCGTGCCACTTGACCACCTTGGCTGTGTCGTTTCTCCTCAGAATATCATCACCTTCCCCAATCATCTCCACCTCAGCTACCTCATGGCTCAGCTTCAAAAAGTCCCTCCTGGCGGCGCTCTGTAAGATATCCTCAGACGTGGGTCGACGGAATGTGAGGGGCGCATCGCGAGTCTTTCTGCAGAATATGACCATGTTGGTGAAGTCCATGCCGTTCCGATTGATGGCCTCCATGTCTGGAGGCATCTCGCGGTAGATACGACAAGTAGGGAAGATCTGCTTGATGGTCCGATAGATTATCTTTGGTGTTGGTAGCGCAAGGTCTCCAGCATAGTTCTGCAATCGTTAGTTGGCCGGTTGCTGTGGGAGCGAGTTGCAAACACTGTCAGATGACTCACAATGGCAATGATGCCGTCTTGCTTCAGCAGTGCATCAAGGCCCTGGAAGAACTCAAGGGTAAACAGATCAATGGGCTCAGCACCTCCAGTGAAGACATCGTGAATGATGTAATCATACGTGGCGGGGGCAGTCTTTGCCAACGCCGATGTGTAGGTGACAGCATCCTGCAGCACGGGCGAGCTGTTCTCCTTCAAATCAAAATACTTGAGTGCAAACTCATGTACGACGGGATCCATCTCCACAACTGTCGTGTTGATGCCATGAGTAACAAATGCTGAGGGTGTTGTGCCTACACCAAGTCCGCTTCGAGAATTGTCAGCACGGAGATGTTGACATCACATACATGAAAGCAGAGTTCGAGGGCATCATCAGACTCACATCACCAAGGCTTTGGCATCCTTGTCTGCAACGGGGACGTCCCTCACGGCCAGCCTCACAGCTTCGAGCATGACAAAGACGCCGTAAATGGGTTCGGAGAGCGTTCCTCCCCCATGGCCGACCCAATTCCCTCCCAGAAGGCTATGATCACAACGCAAAGCCCTAAAGTTCTGCTGCGAGCTTTGCAAGACCGAAATGTATCCAGTGATGGACTCGCGCCTTTCGAGAAGAACCCAGCCCTTGGACATCAAGTCACTCGTGAGGCCAGTGGTAGCGGCCGGGGATTGTAGGTGAGTGTTGAGAAGAAAAGTGTGGAGAAAGGGGAAAGCCGTATATACCAAATATTTAGACGGCGCGAATCCAATATACATCAGGGAAAGAAGCAACTCAAATCCCACACGAGTGAAGACGAGACCTTTGCCAATCAGCCGGGGCAGATGCAAGCCAACCTGGTTCTCGATGTACTTGAAGAAGGCCCAGGACCCAATACCAGGGGTAGCATCCGCCACAAACGCAGGCAACCTGGGGAGTCTGGCGTTTTCCCAGCAGTCAGCCGCCGAAGCAGCCGTCAAGACGGACAGCGGCAACAGGGTGAGCGCCTCGGTCCAAGGGGGACCCCATTGCGGTCCAAGCCTCTGGCTGAAGGCGAGAAGAAAATGCTGCATGGCGGGAATGCACACGGCAACGATGGGAAGCGTCTTGACAGAGCTGATTGGCAAGCGTCGACGCAAAAAGACGTTCCCGGCCCAGCCGAGAAAACAGCCACCCATGAGCAGCTTTGAATGCCATATCGACGATGGGATTGATCCATAGACCGGCGAGAGGTTCAGCTGAGAGAGGTGCGAATAGGTGCCAAGAAAGGCGAGCAACAAGGTGACCCTGACATAGACCAGGACCTGCTGGATGAAGCGCTGGGAGAAGGTGTTGCTCTTGGCCTTTGCAGCAAGGTCTTTGAGCTCTCTCTCGAATCTTTCGGGGGTGAAGCCCGTGGTATCATCGGCCGCCTGCGAGGACCTAGTCTTTGCCATGGTTGACTGGCGTTGCGTCTGCCTCGTTTCCGGCCCGGTGATGTAGCGTAGCCGAGGTCATGAGCCAGCTGCGGATGGCCCTCCTTGATGATAATGAGAGAAAAGGAACTAGATGCCCGAACCGTTATGTCGATTCGATTCTTGGAGGAGCCCGGTGTCAACCACCCCCCTTTCGAGATGATTTTGGCCGTCAGCGGTCATGTTTCAGTGAACGGCCCTCCCGTTTCATTCTCGAGCGCGGCATGCACCTGGCGGGCGGGACTCGGACCAGAGGAGTTACGGTGGCGGCAGCGGGGCGGGGCAGTCATCATCCATCATCCAGGGGCAGGAACGGACCATTTGCGATCCTGCCGCAGATGTCTGGCCGAGCCCTCCCAACTCTCTAGCCTTTCCAGATTATCTTGACCATGTCATCTTCACTTTCGCTCGACATGCCTCGGCTCAATTGAGTGTCGTCTTGATGCCGCACATGCGGTCCGTGGCCCTTTCAAGACAATTCATACCTCAGCGCACCAGTTAATTATGTATGCAAGCCACTGAAACCACTCATCCGAATACGCCTGAATGGATCGTTATCCAATCCTACTCATACATTACATGGGCGCCAGGCTCAATTTCGTACATCGCAAGAGTCGCCGGTGTCATGTTCCTCTTTGTTTCCTGCAGCACATTGCTATCATCTGCATTCGTACACTCAGCGTATCCTGGCGGCCCTTAATAAGCCCATCGTTTGCTCTTCGTCCCTGACACTACCTTGGGATGATTTTGACTTCGTAGCTCGTTTTGCCGTTCAATCATTCAATCCGTCATATCCAAACTCCGCAACGCAAGACAGGGCTTGCGCGCACATTATGAACCCAGAAACCTCATATGTCATAGCACGGTCGCTTCAAAATAACGTTACCGGCACCTGTCCGTGTATCTTCTTCCCCAAACTTTACCAAAGACCGCTAATCTAGTCCGCCGATGTATTCGAATTAGAATCAAGGGTCCATTAGATAGAGAAATTCGATGTCCTATACCGGTGTTGCATAGTCATCCTCCATTTCGTCGTCACTGCAGCTCTCATCGCTGAGGGGGCTCTGCGCGCTGCTCATATCGATACTGTGGAGGCTGCTGAATTGTCCCATCAAACTTCTGCTGGTCGAGAACGAGCCGGAGAATGATGGCTGCGCGGACAGGCGCGAGACATCGGCCATACTCGCGCTGCGACTAGCAAGTGGCTTTTCCGGCAGTCTTTTGAGCAGTCCCCTCGAAATGTCCAGCATCTGCATGGCGAACTCGGTGAGCCCTCTACTCTCCCCTGGTTGAGAGCTCACCGACAGCGTCCATCGATACTCACCCAGGCGACGACGATACCATTCGGCTTCCTCACGCGCAGGGGATGTCGCCCATAGGAGAGAGCCAAACGTTCCAATCAAGGCAAAGTTGGTTTTTGACGCGAAGAACCAGAACGATCGAAGATGCTGCGGCGTCAGTCTATTGACGAGATCCATGGCTGAGATAAGACGAGCTTTGGCTGCGCTGCGGCATATGTGTTGGATATATCCATCTACCGTAGATGAGTTGGAGGCTAGCGAGCGGATGATTCTCCGATGAAGAGTAATCTCTGTAGCAAAGTAACCAAGATGCAGGTAACCGATGCTGGACAATCGATTCGTAGCCGGCGGTGAGGCTGGGGAGTAACTCGTGATCGAGTGTGACTCGAGACGGATGCTGGCCGGCAGCCCGCTATACCAATCCTTGAGCTTGAGCTGAACGGGCTTGGCAAGAGACAGAACAAGTTGAGTACCCTGGGGACCGGCATCGGCGATTTTCTGTGTCGAGTTCAATGTGTAAAACGTCTCCAAAATTTCCGCGAGGATTTCTGATAACTGCACGAACCGGGTGAATAAAATTCTACCCTTCTCGATTTCCTGCTTTTTCTCGACCTCGGTCTCATCCCCTTCCACATCGGGAAAATCATTGGCGGTCAAGGCCCGAACACCCCAGTTCGATGTGAATATGTGCGATGGTCGGCCATGCACCAGAGCGCCCCATTTGTCCTGCATGTACAAGGCCCACGCGAGCCTCCGCCTCAAGCCTTTTTCCCATGGCGGAATCTTCCAGCTGGAACAGTCCAGATGCAACCCAAGTTCTTGACCAATGGCAACGAGCTGCGCCGTCGGCGCCCATTGGTCTCCTTCGGGCCGCTGCGACAACAGGAGGCCGGCTTGAACGGTAGATAGTTTGGGCCTATTCATGGCATCAGCCAGCGTGCTGCGCATCAGCCTCTCCAGCTCTTGCACATCGGGGCGAGGCAGGCCATCCAAGTTGGGACTATGTTCCCACCAATTAATGGTCAAAAGATAGACTGCGGCCAGGATGGGAGGGGAAAATTCACGATGGGATCGTTCATATTTTTCCAGGAAGACGTGTTTCTGGATGATGGGGAATGCTGGATGTATAATGTCGAAATAGAGATCAATCAAATTGCGTCCGTGTGGTGACACAACTGCCTCGATAGCGTCAACGTCCTCGATAACATGGTCGTGTCCAGGGGTGGTGCTGTCTGGTAGCAACAAAAACGTGTCGTCATCACTAACTTTCCGCAACGTGCCTCTGGCCAGTAAGCTCTCGTCATGGGGATCAAAAGTGGACAAGTTGATCAGTGAGGGTTCGAAGTCTGTAGTGAGGCCTATATACTGGCTGAAACGATCGGCTTGCATGCCCAGAGTTCTCTTGAGCAACGTTGGGCCTCCTACATTTGCCATGTCTTCGAGGAAAGAGCTGCTGGCTGCGGTACTTGATAGACTAGAGACGGCAAGCTTGCGACTTGGCGTGCTTGGGGAGCTGTGGCGATTTGTGGTTAGTACAAGATCACGATATACAGGTCATGGAGAAGAAGATGGAGAAGGAATGAGCTCCTAGCTCGCTAGCCGTGGGACAGATGTGTGACCTGAGTAGTCGACTGACCTGCGTTTATTCAAGGTGGCTTCTCGACCTGTCGCACCGTTTATCTTCCGCTTGCGAGTCCGAGGACTCGTGAGAGTGCTTGTCAACGAGCAGTCGGACCCATTGGATTGGCAGGCTGCGCAAGCATCCTCTTCGTCACTTGGGATACATCTGGTCCCCGAAAAACGACAAGCCTGACATGAGGCGCTGACTGAAGTCGCCAGAGTTGAATCTCCAGCCGAGACTCCAGTCGGGATGCTACCGGGGCCTATCTCGAATAAGTGCGAGCCCTCTTGCTGCTGAGATACCTCATCTCGCCGCGGCGGCTTTGGAGCGATGGCGATTGGGGCCGTCCGCTGAAACGACGCGTTCTGGGCCATCACAGGCTGAAAGACGTTCCAACCCAGATGCGAGATCTATGGGCTCCCGCTTCTGGATAACACCGAAGGCGATGACTAATACAGCGGCAGCGGCGAATATTTAAAGATATGAATGATCCTGTCAGTCAGAGGCGTGTTCGAGACACGTCGACGACTCTGGCCCAGGTGATCTAATGTATCTGGGCCGACGGACGGTGAGCAATTGCTTGTAGCAAATGGTAGGACAGGGTGCTGTCGGTCAACGACCGATGATTCAACACGGGAGAGAAGAAAAAGCGTCCGAAGTCGCAGGACCACACCGATCGCAATAATAAAACCCTGACAAGGCGCCAACGGACGATCGGGGCGTGTGGCCCAACACTGGCGTAAAAGTGACCAGGCGAGTGCAAGGCTGCAGACGGAGTTGAATCGCGCGGCCAGAAAAGGACGGAAAGCACAAAACCGCGACTTTTGTTCAGTTCCAATGTCAGACAGTCAAGTCACGACGGACACCAGGATGAGATAACCGTGGGTTTTCGGCGTCATTGAACCGACAGCTGTGCGCACCCTGCCTCTGCAGGGTCCAACGAGGAAAAAAGAGGGAACCGAACGCGACGGATTGCCGCTTCTTGGCAAGATACCGATCAGGCGGTAACGGGCATGAAAGTCGGGTACTGAACGACGGCCCGGGGGAGAAAAAGGAGAGGATGGATCTGTCCCCTGGGGGCCGAGGGCTGTCCTGCCAACTTGACGTCAATTCTCCTTTACGTCGTCACAATGAGAGGGGGACGGCGGATCAAGTCGATGGCGACACGCAAATGGCCTCGTACGCGCCGCGCAGCAGGTTGTTGTTGAGCAAAGTGCGGGTGGATGCGGAGAAGACGAAGGATGCCAGAATCCGGAAGAGAAGGCTCTGTGTTTTGAGTGTGTTCTCACGCTCAGTGATTTTTTGGGGGTTGCCAGAGTCGCCTCCCTTGATTTCGTCCGTCTTCCTTGCTTGCCTTACCCAGCCTCTCCGAAACCGTCCAATGGAAGGGCGCAAAATTAAATGAAAAGTAGCTAAAGAAAAAGAACGCAGAGGACTGGCTCCGTGGCGCGCCCGCCTAGAAAACGTGTGACATGTGCCTTCCTTCCCCGGACTCGGGGCGACCCTCACGACGAGGTGGGGGGAAAGACGAGTGGAATGGTCATCTGCATGCAAGGCATGGCTATCTCTTGCTTCGATTGCCTCGCCCCTTGCGATTGATTAGGCATCTTGGGTATTCGCGACTTGCTTTTACTCATACGACCACGGAACAAACGCTCTTCCACAGCGAGCTTTGCAACGTGCCATGGCCCACCAAAAAACTCTTCAGCTCAACTTTTGGCGAGTCCTTCTCAGCTCTTTGCGTTGGCCCTGGTGTGCGCGTCTGACAATGATTGCCATCGGAAAATCACGCACATGGCACTATTGTGCCTCTTGCCTTGCCTACCGCGGCCTCAGATTGCCGACGCTCCCCTGATTGGTCGACCGTTTCATCTGCAGTCCATTCGACATGACACAGGCACGTGCACGACGTCAAGTGCCATTCAGCGAAAAGTCTGACGGACCTGAGACTCCTGTATGTATGCTTTCTTTCTGGTTTGTGTCCCACAATGAACCTCTGAATGCACAGTGGATTAGGTAATGGTGGCTTGTTCGCGGAAGCGGAATACGTAAAAGCAGGACATCTCCTTGCTGAAAGCTGTTGTTGCAGCCCGTCTTTTGTTCCTCATCCGCTTGGGGTGGGAGATTGAGGTGGGGTATGCACCGCAGGGACACGCGACCACCTCGAAAAGTCGATTGCCTCTGGAAACCCCCACTATTCCGGAAGGATCAATTTGTGTGCAACCAAGTCGTGGTCGTGTGCGTGGCGCATCCGCTGCAGAGGTGCTGCTAATCGGCTGATTGGGGGTTTCATCAGGACTTTGAATTCGGTGCTTCATGGGACACAATCAAGTGTTGTGGATTGTCGCTCGGGGAGTCCCAGAGTGTGGCAGCATCGAGGGAAAAACATGCAAAGTATCTCGATCAAAGGTGCATATCAACAACAGATGTGCGCTCATTGTGCGCTCATGCACGATTCACAGCTCGCACCGACGTGCCGTATCGGGAGACCGGTCAGCAAATGCTGCAAAAGCATTGGTAATGCAACCGCGATGGCCCGCCGGAAGCGACGGCCGAAGGGGGGGGAGTCTTCTAGGCAGGCCTTAGGTTTCAGGGCCGCCTGTTGAGGTGCAGGACAGGGATCTGAGAGCTACAGGACAGGGGAGGGCCGAAATGTGGTTCTATTGGCCGGCGCGTTATCAGCAAAAAGGTATGGAGATGGTCACTCGTAATGAGAAAGTGCCGCTCCATGGGGAGGATATGCCATTACGTACTTGCCGTGGGGGGCTGACAATGGGACGTTCCTGCTCCGAATAGCCAGCCTCTCCAGCGACAGGGACACGGCAGGTCAGCCAGGCCACGGCTTGCCTTTCGCCCCTCGACACAAATCGCGACTCCAAGCAACACTGAGAGACCTCCCTTCGCTATTTGGCTCGGCCCCATTCACAGTGCCACCTCCTTGCAGCTTCTGCGCGGCAATCGACCATGTCGGTGCTGCGCAGGAGTCATTGGCGGCATTTGCAGATTCTCTGACCGACAACAACGAGGCCGCAGCGCAAACTTGAGCCCCAAACTTGAGCCCTATAGCGCCAGAGCAAGCCCGATTTTCACAAGGCCATGTCCGAGATCGATATGACTCACACACAACCTTCCTCTGCTATTCTCGGCAGACTCATTTCGCCACGACCATTTCAGATGAACAGTCAGCATGGCTATTGAGATCAAAGCCGATCGGTTCAGAGCTGGCTTGATGACGAGGTCAGACGAGCCGGCGAAACGAAGCAGCGGCAAACAACCCTCTCTCCCCCGCCGGGTTTCGCGCCTTGCTCCGGCTGTCATCCACTAGCAGGCGCACATTGACCGGCGCGCTTCCGGGACACGGAACAGCAACTCGTGCCTGTGCATAGAAGTCATCTCGGAGCTTTCGACCACGGTCCATCTCCGCAAGGCGACGGAATGAACGGTGCCACCAGCGGTTCCCAAGCCTTATATTGTGACCTGCCGAGAACTCTGCACGATGAAGACGAGTAACTGATCTGCAAAAGTTGTCAAGTTTTTGCCATGCCCGCAATTCCGACAATCAGCTATCCCCATCCCCTGGCCTACTTGGCTTCTTCCAGCAAAGGTGGCGTCCACACCATCATCTCTTCCAGATACACCTCCGTCCTGTCCTTTGACCCTCGCGGCGGGAGCAGCAACTGCAATTGCTGTCTTGTTTCAAATCCCAATCTCTTGTAGAATGGCACAGCGGGCATCACCGCTTCCAAGATGATAGGCTTGCCAGCAGCAGCAGCCAAGTCTTTGAGCTCGGCGAGTAAAGCTGTTGCTGCGCCGCGCCGCGCCCATACGGGATCAGTGCATATGAAGGTCACATCTGCCCTGCTGCTCAGTGATTTGCTCATGCACCAAATATGATAATCTCAATTCCGCGAGGATACATATCTCAAAAGATGCTGAAGCCAACGCCATGTGAAGTGCTTGAAGCAACAAAAAGGGAGAGGAAGAAGAATGTAACTCACGAAAATACCCCGACTTCCCTCCCATTATCCTCCTTCGCGCCTCCGCCGCTACAGCCGCATACTCGTCCAAAATGTCCCTCCCGCAGTACTCTGGCCACTCGTCTTCTGCCGCCACGTGCAACTCCTCGCCGCCAGTGCCATATTCCAGCCACTTGACAAAGCTGACGGCTTCCCCTCCCTTGACATCCCGCGCCATGAGCACACCCTTGTCCGCATCCCCGATATGGCGGACGGTGTTCCTGACGATCCAGCCGCGGAAATAGTCCAGGGCTTGTGGGTTCGGGAACTGCGCGTGCGTGAGAAGGTTTTCGTGCATGGCGCGCAGATGGATGTCGGCGATGGCGGGCCCGTCGTCCTCAAGTGGGATGATGTTGGTAAATGTATGTTTTGCCATTGTGAAAGTTGTCGCGGCGATGATTTGTCCAGTCCCTTTCGTTTTTCTCGTACAATTTCACGAGTTTTCGACAGCGAGGCCAACAAGGAAAAGCTGCGTCATCATGTGACTGGATGGATGCACTGACTGTTGTCCCTTCGCCCAGACGCCGCGACTCCACAAACTGTGTATATTGTCATTTCTATAATATACCAACGTCATGTCGCGTGGCTATAACATCACGTTTATGATTGGTTCGTCTATATGTGATTGTATTGAACGACCTTGATCTCTAGTGTAGATCCACATTTGCCATCGGCCCCAGACAAGTGCAGAAAGCTTTGTACAAGTAAAAAACAACTATTATGTACAGACTCAAGTAGAGCGCGTCTACGCCCATCTCTAGGCTTTCGTAGTCATGTTTTGTCGCTGGCGATCCTGCAACCCAGCAATGTGCTTTTTAGACTCTCCAGGTTTGGGGAATTCTGTGTCCGACGTGGCCGGTGTCACAGTTACTTGCTCCAGGGTCAGCTTTAGACTCTTGACTGTATCGAGAGGAATGGCGGTTCCATCGAGCTTCCTAATCTCCATTTCGATCAAGTGCTCCACGGATGTCAAAGTGCCATTGGACGATGCCACCGTCTGGAACGCATTGGCCATGTGTTCGTCCAGCGCGATGTTCCCGTGTAATATGCCCGCCGCGGGAAGCTGCATGACGACAACACTGCCGGCTGCCTTACCATTGACGAAGACGTTGACAGAGCATGGGCGCTCTACTTGCGTCCGGTCCAGCTCAATGCGTGCGAAGTATCTAGTTCTGGGCTCCCGAGGGGCCCGCTTCTCCCAGCTTTGCGCCCAAGATGGTGCATACAGGGAGTTGATGAGCCTCGCGGCGTCCTGCTGAAGTTCCTCGGGCGATTTATGCCAATACTCGAGGCCTTGGTAAGTATATCCAATCTTCTCGATGCTGGCAATACTGTTCGAGTTCCAGTGCGTGTTGTTGGCGTCATGAAACGGCTCAAGGGGCGAGTCGGGTGAGATGATGGCGTTATCGGGGGAAGCATAACGGGATTGGCCGTAGTAGGGAGCCCTGAACACACTTTCGGACGGATTGATGTATTGCCAGTATGTCCAGAGTCGATCAACATGGGTGTGATGAAGCATACTTCGGGGGGCTTGGTCAGTCTAGTTGTTAAAGGAGCGTGCATACACTGTCGTCGACGTACAATATGGGGTCAAATCCTGACGTGGTGGTGTCCAAGAACTGCCCTTCGCAACCAGCATCCCAATGAATGATGTTATGCATCTCCTCCAGCGACATTCCATTTTGGCGAGTGGCGGCGAACTCGTCGAAACTTTGCGAGTATGTGAATGCGTCGTACTACAGTCTCGATGAGCTGCTGCCGACCAATAAGTTTGGAGACAAATAATAAGTAGCCTTACCGTGAATTGCTTCAACCTACGCTGGCCCAATCTGCTATTGGCCGACTCCGGATACCGATTCGGTGCAGGACACCGTGTTGTACTGGCTCCAAGCGGTCTCCAACCAAACTCACCCTTCATGACCGCCCGAGGGTAGTCGTACTTGTACAACGGGTTGTCAATGGCGACATGTTTGAGCCCATGTCCGCTGGGAAGATGGACATTCATGCGGCGAGGAACAGTGCAGGGTGGGACGTCGGAATCGGCAGACCAGTCCCAGTACGGAGATCGCAACGTCTCGGCAGCTTCCATGTACTCGGCGCGGTGTTTGCCTGGGTATTTCTTGGCTATTGTCTTGGCTTCTTCGACCAAAGCCTGCTCGAAGAGGAGCACGAAGGGACGATGCCAGGTCAAAAAGATATTTTCCTGCCAAGCCACCGTCAGTTCAGTGAAGCAGCAATAGCGTCGCCAGCGCGTCAAGCCGGTACTTACACCGTGAGGACAATATCCCTGCCATCCTGTTGCACGACTGGGGCCATCATCGTTCCACTCGATCCATGGCGCGCCGTGGATCCCTGATGTTGGTGTTACAACTACACGCTTGGGAAGAATCCCACATGTCGGGACACAAGGTGATCTCACTGACCAGCAATCTGAAAATACGAAAGAGGGTCATGGGCATCTTTCAACTGCAACGATTTCAAAGCCAGCAGGTACAATTCCCTTGCGAGGAGGCCAAATTAGTCAACAGCACCTTTACAAACAGGTATGACTGAGGAGCTCACCACTGCGGCCCCTTTCTCGCGTGCAGCTCATTGATGTTCATCCTCGCGGGAACAGAAGCGGACTTCGGATCGGTGCTGACACCAGTGACAAGAATATGAGATTTGGCTGCAGCGATTAGAGGCGCAAAGCCAACGGCCCACAGCGCGAAAGACCGACTGAAGTGCATGATTGGCTATCCGTTAGAGTAATGAAGAGAGGTGGATAGATAGACGATATATCTCTGGCACACGCTTTGCAAAGACATGATGCAGAGACATCGGGGATTGTGACCATCTTATAAGGCGGTTTGGCGCACGGTTCGAAGGAAAAACAGGTGGCCCTGGACGAGCGTGTTAGACCGAAGCGGTAAGCAGAGACACGTCAAGGCGATCCCGCGATGATCTTGAGCGCATCGTATTATGCACACACCGGCAAGAGAGCTGAAGAACCACGCCACAGACACGTGTGAGTGTGCCGGCGCACACAGGCGATTGGCGCCTTCATGACGCCATGGCTCTGCGATTGTGCAACCTACGGATGCGTGTATCTATTCAAAAGTTAACGCTTCGGCCCCATCACTCGGCCTGCTGGCCGCGAGGTTGTGCGGCGAGAATTTTGAAGGTACTTGCTTGCCTACCTGGTAATCAGGAAGCTACCGTAGCATCGCTTTTATAGCTCGGGGACGGGCATCTCTCGTCGGGGGCGGCTGGACTCTGGGCCGGACATGGAGATTCGAAGCCGACTGGAGGAAAAAGAAAGCAGTCGAAGCACAGATGGCACCTCCCGAGGCTGGAGAGGTCTGTTTCAAGCATCGATGGGCCAGGCACGCAATGTTGCCTTCCCCCACACGTTTGACGTTTGTTGCCGGTAGGACTTGCATGGATGATGGCCCGGGAGTCTTGTAGCTGCTGCATGACATCGTGACAATGTTGCGAGCACACAACGTCCACGGTCTCCTCGTTGGGCCGGCTCGAGAAGATGCCGTCCTGCAATCTCGAGGCCAGCTGTTGTGCGTCGTGGTGACGTGTTTTGTTGCCTTTCCGCTCTAGGCCAGCGGCCCACCCTTTGTTGTTGAGTCTTCCTTCCTTCTCTTGCTCTTCCTCCACATCCCATGTCAAACATTCGGCAAAACAGCAAACAGGAGGACGAAAAGGATGTCCAAAATGCACTGTATCGACCACGGTGGCCAAGCTGACGATGTGCAACGGCAACCTGGTCCGGGGCAAAAGCCACCTGCTATCTTCGACTCCTTCAGCGAATTGTCAGTATCTTGGACATTGATGGGCACCGCTTCAGGTATGGCCGTCGATCTTCGAATGCTACACACATGGATGTGCGCCTACTCACTCCGTTATGCATAGGGCAGCGGGCGACGACCTGAATACGAAGCTGCAAGCCCACAACATTGATGTGCTATTGCCTGTCAGACAAGTCAACACTGGCTTGTAAGCCAAGACTTCTTGCAGACAATTTTTGGTTTTTCGGCCCCTCCCCCATTTCCAATTATGCAACACGCCGAACCTCCATTCGGGTTTCTCGAGGTTGAAGAGTCCAAATGGACCGATGGATCCACGGTCTACCGTACGTCGACCGTGTCGTTGAACCAAGTTTGTAATTCCCTGTGATAAGAACACGCCCCTGACTTGTATCCACCCTCCTTGCAAAGTTGCGAATCTCATTTCGCGCCAACAGAGCCATTTGGGGATTTCAGCGTTCGAAACAGCCCAAAAGCAATGAGTGATTGGAGCTGTTTGCATTACAAGTAGGTTCAACTGTTTGGGGCTAAGGTAAGCAAAGAATCCCACCGACTATGACGTTTGACGAAGTTGCTCCAGATTCAAGTTACATCTAACGGATACAACGTGATTTTTTCATCTTGATATTAGCTAGGATGTGGCATGTCCTAGCCATCGCGTGGAGAAGCTGAATTGAGCAGCTCGCCAGACAAGACCACTTCTCTTGCGATATGCCTGCGCCTCAGTAATAGTTGAAAGACAACCCATAGGAAAACACCAGAGAACAACAACGGAATGGACCAATTCCGCTTTGCTTGACTGTCACCGCTGACAGGCTCCACGTTTTCGTGTAGCTTCACGCAGGCAGATGCCATTTTCACGAGATTAAAGGGGTGAGGCACGGAAGCCATCTTTACATGTGCCGGATGCGCCGACCGGAGCCGCTTTGGCTTGGAGAAAAAGCAAAAAACAATGAGCCACTCCGGTAGTGGGAACGTGCAGTCGCATCTCAGGTTGACGTGGCCATCCAAACGTAAAAGGGAATTTTTACGATCATAGCCTATTTTCCTATGATTAGAAAATGGGTTTGCTATCAGAAACGGGCGAACGCAGTAGTAAAACAGAAAAATGACATAGCAATGATAACAAAACGAGCATAGGTCGACCTGAAGGGGAGCTCAGCAATATGAGTCTCGTTTTGTCATGATTCCTTGCCTCGTTATCGCTGGTAACAGACAATGTGGCTCGGCTTAACAAGAACAGCTCTCAATACCGTGCGTATTCGCGAGGGATTCTGAATGCGATTATTCGGTCCGGCAGCCACATTTGGATCCTGTCGCTAGTCTCGAAGACTTCTACTACGCCTCGGGTCCTTTTGTTTCTTGCGCCAATGTCACTGACGGATACAACGTGACGCATCTTCGCATGTGGAGAGGCGAGCGCGGAAGTATTTCATCCCGGAGCCGATCACTCGTCCTTTGTGTATCATTGTTTATCATACAAGGCTACTCCAACGATGCTATGCCAATATCGGACAATGCTCATGAGATGACTGTTTGTTCAGAAAGACCAAAAAAAAAAAATCAATTTTCCGTCCTGTGCGCCTTTGTATCCCTTGTGGGGAAATGATACCAACAGAATGAAGAGAGCAATAAATGGGGTAAGTACAGATGTGACTATACGATGATTAGCTCTTCGTCGTCGTCGTCGTCACGAAGAGAAGCTTGTCTCTCCGTGAAGTCCTTGCCTAAGCTCTCCCGACCTGCTTCGCGGATACCCTTTTCGGTGACGAAACGCGTCTTTTTGCGCACAGGAGTCACGCCGGCTTTGTGCAGATTTTCACCTTCCTTCATCTTGGAGAGCTTGTCTTTCAGGTTCGCGCCCCAGCCGAAACCCGCAGTTGACGCAGAGGATTTGGTGCTGCCCACAGCAGAACCTGCCTGAGAGCCGTCGGGCCGTTTTCGCTTGACAGGACTGAGGTGGATGGTGCGATCCTTGCTGAGAAGTCCCATTGATAACATATCGTGTGCTGTGGGCTCGCGTGCGCGAGCCGACGTTGCCGCCGCCTGATCAGACGTTACGTCCTTTTCGCGAGTGTTCGCCCTCGAGACCTCCAGCTCCATGTGCTCCATGTACTCGCGCCCAGCGCCGTTGCCGATCTTGCCGAGCTTCTTCATCAGCTCGCGCTCCTTTTCTTTCGCTTCGAGGTTCCGTTGGACGAATTCAGCCCTTTCCTTCTTGTCCGCTGCCGTGACGTCTTTGCCGTCAATGAGGTCGGCCGCGCTGTGCGCCCTGGACGCGAACCATTGCGATCTGGTCTCCCAGTCGAAGTGGCTGTTGCCCTTCCTTTTCCCCATCCCTCCTTGACCGCTGCTGAATTTATGTTGCCGCTCCTGTCCGCCAAATCCGGTCGAATTCACCTCCAGGCGTGTTGATCGTTGTTTGCGAATCGCCTCGTTCGAGTGAAACTCGCAGAAATGTGTCTTTCTTTTGTTCACCCATGCCCCGCACACATCGCCATCCTTCTTAACGGACTGACAGAACCCTAAATCGCGGGCGTTGCCAATCTCCAGAATCGTGTCCTCCCCCGAATTAATAACCAGGCTGAAACGCCCGGCATCTTGCTTGCCAGGAGGCGGGGGCATAACGTTGGGGTTAAGGATGGCCACGACAGTCCCCTGGGTGAGCTTCCAGTACCGCGAGAAGCCAGAGTCGAATAAAAAAAGATCAAGCTCAAACTCGAGATCTGTCAAAGTGACGACGAGATATTTGCCGCGGCTTTCGTCCTTCTTATTCGCCGATGGCTGATGAGAACGAGGCTCGGATTTGCGTCCCACAACGCCAAATACGACGATATCTTGTTCCACGTCCGGTAGGACAAAATCGGGCGCCTTAACGTCCCGAAGGACATCCTTAATGTTGAATACTTTTTTTCCGGAGATGTGTCGGGCCACAATGTTGTGAGGAAGAATTCGTTTTGTCAAGTGCATGCAAGAATAAGCCTCGAAGGAGACCTCTTCGATTTTGTCGTCGACTGATGTAGCTGATGTGCCGGATGTCGCGACGCTCCGTGAAGACGATGATGGCGAATTCGAACTGTGAGAAGCATGTATCTTTGGTGCTGTTTTACTTTGAGGCAGTTTCGAGGTCGAAGACGAAGGTGCCGACTTTGCGAGAACCTCTTCTCGAGAAAAAATGGGTGGTGCCAGCTGCTCAGTTGCAATATCGACTGCCTTCTTCTTGTACTGTTCGATTTCGTCTTCTCCAATCGTGAAAGCCCTAGTACGCGCGCGCTGTATGCGTTGACTGCGCTCTGCCCTTTCGACTTCAGCTGTCCTGGCTGACGCCAATCTTTCGTTGAAGGTCATTGGTCGGGGTTGTTCGGAAGATGATGTTGTGGCTATTGCTGATTGAGGCTGGCTCAAACGGCTCCCTCTCTGAGACGCGCTGGCCGATTGTTGGCCCCTCAAACTCGGCGCCCGCTTCAGCGAAACGTCCTTTGCCTTCAGTCCCTTATCGATGCCCAGCAACACTCGACTGGGCGACGTCTGTTGTTGAAGAAACTGAAGCTTTCGCACGGGCGAAGCAGGGATTTGTATTTCATTGGCAGATGTTGCTCGCGTGTTCTCATTGGCGTCAGGCGTTCGTGCTCGGGGGCGACGAGTTGGACTAGTCATGACAGGATCGGAGCTGGCTTTGGCTTCGGTGCCGGCCTGAGTAGCCAGCTTCTCTTTGGCCTTGGCATTCTGGAGCTTTTTGAGCTTGAGCCGAGCTTGAATCTCCTGAAGTTTTAACTGCAATGTCTCTTCATCTTCATCCTCCTCGCCCTCGTCGTCGTCGTCGTCGTCACCAGGCAAATGTATGCCTAGACCGGCGCCAGGCGACGCGGTAGCTGCGGACAGCGCTCTTGTATGTCTTCTGGGCGAGGGAGATGGAGAAGTTTTGTTCATCATTGCACGATATCGTTGTCGGCCGCCGGGGGTGCCTAGCATGGCTTCGTGAGGAGATCGCGGTGGCCATTGTGGCCCGGAATCTGCCATGACAACATGTCAGAGGGACAATATGATCATCTGGCTCCAGCCATTGCATCACAAACCAGCCATTGCAGGACCTTGGCCAAGCCTAGATCGCTCGGACTCAATCGCTGCGATGCCGATGACCGACGTCGGATAAAGGCGTCGAGCAAAGCTGCATAGCCGGGTCCCCAGCTACGGCTGCTGGGCGAGCGAGGCTACGCAGCTAGAATCTCGGTTCAAGAGGTTAGGGATGCTGGGTGCCGTTGGCGGGACGGACTCGGCGAGGGACAGTACGTTATGCGGTGGCTGTAAGAAGAGGCTACGAGTGGTAACCACTGGCGAAAGACAAAAAGGGTAAACGAGGCCTACGGTACACTAATGCGCGATCCATCGTGCTAGCACCGTTTGGGCGGGGCAATGGCTATCGGACGGCTGCCAGAAGTCAGGACGCGTCCCCAGACCCCATCACGCGTTGAGTACCCCACGCGTCAGGACTTAACGATAGAAGCACTTGTACCCTTCATGACGGAGTTCACGCAAAGGCGGCCTTTCGAATGCATACGCCCGTCCTTGCGCCCGGAAAGACTCAATCATGCCTCGAACAAGATCAGCGCATCCTGCTGAGAACGACACTGCGCAGACCGCTGAACGAATTTCAACCTCGAAACATCAGCTTCACCCCCAACAGGGGCCTGCGCCGCACCTTTTCATATTGCCAAAATGTGCAAGTCGAGACGCACGTATTGTCTCATTACCGCATCCTCGTCATGGCCGACCATCGCGCTATCTTGCATGTCCCCAGACTGGGATATACGAGTTTACCACGATAACGTCTCCAAACTCGGCCCCACGAAGTTGGCTGGTTGAGACACACGCTGCTCCGACACATGTTCAGCCACCTGACAACGACAGATCGACCAGCCATGCGCAGATTGTCTCAGTGTCTGAATTATACACCGCGACTGCATTTGATCCTCTATTTCTCGTGCTACCAGCACTAGCAGAGGCAAAGACTGAGAAAGGTTGCGAGGAAAAGAGGAGAATGTTCCTATCGAGCGACGATCATCTTGACAGACTGCCCGAGGAGAACTCTGACCTGTCCAAGATCCTGCAGTGGAGCGCGACGAGGGCACTGATAGAATCAAGAATGGAGGCCATCTGTGATACTGTTGATGCTGGAGACGAAAAAATGTTTCGCATTAATGAGCAGAAACTTTTCGCACTTATCCTTGAGAAAGCGAGACGCATGAGCAAAGGTGGCCTCCCGCCGTCTCTCGAGGAAAAGTTTGTCAGAACTGCGCTGGATGCACCTGTTCTATTGCAGAAAAAAGACACGAAGCCCGCCTGGTCTGGAGACACGACCGAGACAGATGTCTGCTCAGGACACTCTATACCGACCACTGATTCAGGCTCTTGCCAATCTCCCTCAGTAGCGAGCATGTCCGGTTCATCGTCCGCCTCACAAGCTTCTACTGCGGCCACCTCTTCCTTCGAGGAGCCAGAGGCAGCAGATGCTAGCCTCACTGCGTTTCAAGTTACTCCCGAAATCACTGAGCTGCAAAGGCTTCGCGTTGCGTTTGACTTTATTTGTTGTCGCTACGTGCCATTGACGCTAGCTGAGCAGTTGAAGGCTCTTCTGAATCGAATTGAAGTCAGTTCAATCGATTTCACTCCGTTAGATAACTGCCTCACCAGACTGGCCGATCTCCGGGCTGAAGCTATGGCTACCATTTCAGCCGTTGACTATTCACGCACGAGGCCATGGGACGAGGATCAGGCTTATATCAGAGCCGAGAAGAAAAGGAAGCTTGAGGAGGACAAAAAGCGCAAAGCCAATGAAAGTCGAGGTGTTCGGGATTTGAAAAAGGTGAACACAAATGGCATGATGAAACTTAGTCATTTTTTCAAGGCAAAATGATTTCGTGGCGTTCATTCATATATGGGTATCTCAATCTTAGCAATGGTGTCGCAGAATGAAAGGCTACAACGTCTCAATGTTTTCGGCAACAACGGTCTGCATCTGCATCATCGCGCAATTCGCGAACGAGCTCGTGTTCGAGTTGACCCGCCGCTTCGACCAACACCGGAGACGCCGCGGCTTCTGGATGATCTGGCCGCTGGAGGGTCCGGTAGACGACTTGCTGATGTGGTGCTTCGGGTAGCGATGCGCCCGCGCGTTCGCACTCCTCTCGTGTTGCGAGTGCTTCGCGATCTCGCCAAAGACGGAGCCGATCTCCTTACAGCTTCTTCTGCTTCGCGCCGTCGTCGAGCTTCTTCTCGTCTTTGTTCCTCTTCGGCAGCTTGTCGCTCGGCAGCACGCTGCTTCTCCAGAGCTTCTGCTTCTTGTTCTGCCAAGTCTTCCGTCGCGCCCTTCCAACCAGGATGCAGCAGCAAACGTTGGTTGTGTTCTGTCTGCGAAAGCATTCTTGCCCATGTATTCAGCAACGTAGACGCATTAGCAATGGTCTTGGCGACGATCTGTAGGTCTTTGCGTCAGTGGAGGCCAGCCTGATAGATCGGGATGAACAGTCATGTAACATACCTGCATATTATCTCCGGCACGATTCAGTGTTGTGAGTAAGCCTTCAATTGACTCGTTCACCTGCCTCACGCTTTCTAACTCCTTGCGCAACACGTCGTCTCTGCTTCTGGTCTCCGACTGAGGTGCCTGGCCAGACGTGGTGTTGGGAGTCTTCGGTGTCTTTGGCGTTTTAGGCGTTTTCGGGCGATCAGTCGGGAAAGCATCTTGCGATGGGGATGCCCAAATGTCTGACTGGGTGATCTGTTCTTCTTCTGCCATAACGGGACAATATCACTATTCTTTGGGGCCAGACAGAAAATGCGCTCGCTGCCTGCTATGTGATGAGGCCTGTAGCTGATTGATCAGCGGAGGCTGACTCCTGTCGTACTTGCTGCGATGCTCTAAGCGTCAACCCTAACTGGCTGCAGGGGACTGAGGCCGCGAGACACAATGCATCAAGACGATGCTGTATTGGCTGCAAAATGAGCTTGCGTCGTCAAGTCTGTCCAAGCAAAGCGTATTTGACGCGTCGAAAGTTTGTTTGCGAAGCTGGCTTCAGACTATTAAATATAGAGTTTGCAATTAGCAGTGCCCTGATAAACGTGCCCGTACAAATCGGAGTGCAATACCAATAAGCGTTCCCAGACTACTTGTAGGTTACAGTAGGTGCTGACCGCAGGCACTCTAGCAAAATTCACCAGACGAATCGACCCATGTAATTACAACACTTTGATGAACAGAGGGACGAACATTACCCTCGGAACGGATCGGCTGGAAAGCATGTACTCCGTGGTCCGTACATTCCAGAGCACGAAAGGTTAGTGTCGACTTTGGGAAGATAGTTTGTCCGTCCCGGAGCTTGCATCTGAATATGAACCGCGAGAATTTTCGCCAAGTTGACTTGATTTCATTGAGTGACATGCGCATGGCCTTGGAGGGAGACGATGATGCTCATTGATAATGAAACAAATACACACGTATTTTCAACATGTATGCGTAGATCAAGGCGATCTGTGAACGGAGAATGATACGGTGTTTACACACGGAGGCACGTCATCGAAAATGGTGGATGATTTAACGCAAGTGGCTGTCACTAAGGCAACCAAAGTGCGACCGAACCTCGCAGAAAATCGTGGCGATTACACGGAAGAGGAGCACGCGCGTTATGTATGGCTTTTGCAGGGAATTGAAGCACTATTTCACAACTCCAAGCTGCGGCGTGTCGCGCACTCTTTTTTTCAGACGCTTTAAGGGCCTGTGTACTCCGTACTCCGTAATGTGTCACGAAATAGACGCGTCGAGTCTCTCGAAAATGGTGCGTTCCCCTAATTTCATGCCGCCCCACTCAATACATCGCCTCCACTCCGCAGGCTCACAGGGCAGCAAAGGGGTTGAGGGGGCTGGGGCACGCCTCGCCCAGCCCCCCACCCTCTCTCCCTTCTCTTACTTTGCTTAGGCCATTGTCTGTTGCTATGAATACACATCTCTGTTCTTCCCATACAGTCTTACCCGAACCAACAAACAGATTCGACAGTGGCACTGCGCGTCGGCGTTCCTCCCCTGCGCTGGATGAAAACAATTATCAGCACAGCGGCCGTCGTCCGCCTCGTCTTCATCCTTGAATAACAGTCTAACTAGCATCCATCTCGTCTGATCTTCGCTTCTCAAGCGCACTCCTTGCTGGTGGCGGGCCTAGAGCAGCGACTTCTTTGCTCTCGACGCTGCGATACCTTACCTCACCTATCTAGGGTTTGGATCGGCGCAGAAACCTCCTATCTCACAAAGACCTAGCCTGGCTCACGACAAATCAGAGGTATTCGCGCCGTCCAATGGCTTTTGCTACTGCTGAGAGGGCAGGGTCTCGAACGCCGCCTCTGCAGGATGTTTGCACTCCCTCTGCGCCTCGCTACGGGTACCAGGACAGCTGGCAACCCTACTCCCCACGCAAGTCTGCACGGCTTGCTTCTCGAATGCGCGCAAACAGAACACCTTCCCCACGTATTTCCTGCAAACAACAGCTGCCCTCTCCCAGCTTCACCAAGGAAGTTGTACGCCACAACGACGACACCAAGGCTTTGAATATGCCCTCCCCAATCAGGAAGTCTCGGCCTGTCGCCAAATCTCACCGACGATCGTCTGATAACTCGAGGAGCGACGCTGCCGGCGTTGCGACCGCGCCGTTAGCTGGGCCGAGCAAAACTAAGCAGCATTCAGCAGGCAGCGGCGTTGCGCAGCCCGAAACAATTTTTCCTACTCCAGCCAAAACGCCGCACAAGCCGCACAACGAGAAGACGTATTCCAACATTAAGCTATTTGGGCGACCTCTTTTTACATCCGATCTGGAAACCAAGGAAACCTCCATGAGCAGAGAGGGAAAATTTCCTGACGTTGCGACGGACGACTCTACGGCTGACGAGGATGAAGAAGCGATCATCTTTTCCACCGAAGATAGACTTCGCGTTGTCATGGGCAAGACCCCAGTGAATCCTTTTTATGACGAACCGTCAGGTAAAATTGAGAAAAGATCGAGCTGGAGAGATATGATCAGCGTTGATGGCGAAGATCCCCAAACGCTAGAAGAGGCCTCTCAAAGGGACGACGGAATGATTTATGTATTGTGAGTCAATCATGTTCGCTGCACCACCCCACGGGTGTAAATGCTGACAATTTTGCAGCCGTGGCAAGAAGTTCTTCCGAAAGTTCGAAGACGAAGATGGGCACAATATCCATGATGCACATTGCTCTTCCATCAAACCACGACTTTTGTTCCCTCCAACGAAGCCTTCCGTCGAGGAGGAGGAGGAGGCGTTAACCGATATTGAGGATAACACCGCGGAAGCAGATGCCCCAGAAACGCCAAAGCAGGCACGTAAAGCGCCCCTTGAAACACCAGAGGCTCCAAGATTTGCACCCATGTCGCCACCGTATACAAAACGCACGACGCGCTCCACGAACCGGCTGGCTGACACGCCAATGAAGACTAAGAAATCAAAGAGCCCTTTTGATTCCTGGTCTCGTACGAAGGAGCAGAAAGCGCGAACACCAGCGTCGAAGAGACAAGGCGAGAGCATGGTGTCCGCAATCACGAAAAGAAATCGTGCTTGAAGGGTTATCAGCAGGGCCAGGCATTTCAACAGTCTAAGAAAATCATGCCTAGACAAAATAGCTTGGGTGGAGTATTTGGCACGCTCTATATTTTTTACGATCTATCGCTTTGTTGGGGCAACGGCTGCGATTGAAAGCCTGGTGTCCTCGACAACGAAACTCGTGATGCTGGATTGACGGGACACTGGGCAGGCTTGGATTCATTGTCTCATTCTTTGGTTCTCTTCCTTGTCTCATGATGAGAGTTTTGCCGGGCAGAAATGACGGACAAGAAAAGGAAGCATCTTCAATTGTTTTCCATCATGTATTTTGAGGTTCAGGGTCAGTGTTTGATGGAAACGGCCATCAGAGGAAAGCAAGGAAAGAAAACTCGATTTATACGACAGTCCATGGCGCAACGTTGGAGGCCTGGAACAGCGACTATCCGAGGATCATGGGTAGATGATAGATCAGAGGTCATCTCTCGTCCAGCCACTTGAAATGAAATCAAATTGATCACAAATCATGCTCCAGATGAGTGCATGATGTCTTGGGTGTTCTTTCCGCGGATGAAACCTCGTATTTGCTGCTGGACAGCCATCAGGCACTCGTGGGTGGGGTTCGTCAGAGTCATTGCCGCTTTGGGCTCCGCCATTCACCCGCTCTTCACCTCCAGCGTCTCAAAGTTTGGCGAGTTCGAGACAAGACTTGACGGCCAAGATACATCTCTGCATTCTGTGCTCAAAAACAATTTCGTACTCGTGCATATTCCTCCACTGACTCGCTGCTGTCGGCATGCACATTCTCGTGACCAACGACGATGGGCCTCCGTCGTCACAATCCTCGCCGTACATACGGTGCTTCGTCAAACATTTGCAAGACGCCGGGCATGTTGTATCTGTTTGCCTACCGCATACACAACGATCGTGGATTGGCAAGGCACATATAATTGGACAGACTCTCCGGCCTTCCTACTACACTCCCTCAGAGGAACTCCACGGCGACAACGCCGAGGGAGTAGTCCATCAGATCCCACATGATTCGGTTGACGCTGAAGAATGGATACTCATCGACGGTACGCCAGCGTCTTGCGTACAGATTGGGCTGTATCATTTCTTCCACGACAAAGGCCCAGTCGACTTGGTTGTCAGCGGACCTAATTATGGGCGCAACACGACGTCGGTGTTTGCGCTGAGCTCTGGAACGCTCGGCGCCGCACTGGAGGCTGCCGTTTGCAGGAGAAAGTCCATTGCTCTGAGCTTTGCCTTTTTCTCGAGGAACCACGATCACGACATTATCGAAGCAGCTTGTCGCCACAGTGTTCGCGTTATCGAAGCCCTCTACAATCAGTGGCCCACGGATCAGAGCATCGACTTGTACAGCGTCAACGTCCCTCTCGTCGAAGGTGTCGAGGAGCACAAGACGCTGTGGGCGGATATGCTGCAAAATTACTGGAGCGAGGGCAGCTGCTTCCAGGAAGTCGAGGAAAGCGCGGATGATCCCGAAGAAGAAGAGGCTCGCATTCGCGCGGGGGAGATCGATAGTGGCGCCGGCTCCGAGACAAAGTCGAGACACAGACAGAAGTATTTTAAATGGACACCCAGACTAACGGACGTCTATCACAGCGTGGAGTTGTCCGGGCCGAGCAATGACGGGTGGATAGTTCGCGAGGGAAATACATGGTGAGACTGACTTTGCGGACGCAAAATGCATTACTCGGTCCCGAAACTAATCAACTCGTGCAGCATTACCTCCATGAAGGCCAATTTTGCCATCGCACAAGCCAACAGGGCGGGAACTGAGTTTGCGTTGTAAGTTCGATCAATGTTACAGCTCGGATGCTATGCGTTCATCTTTACGGAGCTTTGAGGGAGTCGTGTGTGAACTTGCTATGAAAGAGGCGAAGACATCCAATAACCAGGTAGTGTAAATGATCCATAGATGTTGAGCAGTATCTGACCTTTCTGATGTACTCTCCCACAATTATAGTTCTGTGCTTTCAAAAACGGATGCTGTGTCGTCCTGCACAATATCTGCGGGATATGAAAAGGCGCAAATCCAAGCTGTCATTGCGTACGAAGATCCGTACGTGCAGCCCCTAATAGTCTCAGCGTTGAAGGCTACGATCCCCAAAGACCTGATTACACTGGTATTGTGCGATGATCACATATCCGCAACAGAGTCTGCCTTCTCCTTGTCCTCGGTACTTTCCTCCGCGGAGCTCAGAGTATTACAAGTCACGCCGTATGAATCGATTGATTTCGAGTTCGCGGCGTCTCACGGGAAGACTTGCCTGATTAACAGCTACATGATACGTAAAGCTCTCATTCGAAAGCATTATCTATCCACGACGGTCGATCACTGGGTTGCGAAGAAGCCCGAGACGCCGTTGAAGAGACATGTGAAGCGGAGTGAGTCATTCGAGGTCGACTACGCTGAGTTCCTTGACGACGCTCTCGTCGAGGCATTTGACCTTCGCGAGAGCATGGATCGCAACATGCTGCTCCACGACGAGAGCCAGAGGGAATGGTGGATTCTCAAGCCAGGCATGAGCGACCGTGGCCAGGGCATCAAGCTATTCAGCACGATGGAAGAACTGCAAGAAATTTTCGATGAATGGGAAGCCGCCCGTCCAGACAGCGATGACGAATACGAGCACGGCGATGATGCCCATGACGGCGACTATATCACGACTTCGCACCTACGGCACTTCGTCGCCCAACCCTACATCCACCCACCACTGCTTCTGGCCTCCGATCAGCGCAAGTTTCATATTCGCACTTACGTTCTCTGCACAGGCAGCCTCCAAGTCCACGTGTACAAACACATGCTGGCTCTCTTCGCCGCCAAGCCTTACACGACCCCTTGGGCCAGCCGGCACGACACGCAGACCTTCCTCACGAACACCTGTCTTCAGGACTCACCCGGCAGAGACGACGTCCGCCGATTCTGGCACTTACCGCTGCCGAAGGCGCTGTTGGACCGCATCTTTGACCATATCTGCACCGTCACGGGAGAGGTATTTGAGGCTGCTGCTATGACTATGCCGCTGCACTTTCAGACCATGCCTAACGCATTCGAGGTCTTCGGCCTCGACTTCTTGGTCGACGAGCACCACAACACGTGGCTGCTGGAGGTGAATGCCTTTCCAGACTTTAAGCAAACAGGCGAGGACCTTAAGGAGGTGGTGGAAGGGTTCTGGGCGGCGGTCATGAGGAACGCCGTAGCAGGATTCTTTGGGCTTCACATTGGGCGAGAAGACGGGGACATGGTCACGGTGAGAGATATTGATCTGGGACGGAAATGAATTGGAGCTGGTATCGATGATGGAAACTTGATGGTCTCGCCTTAACATGTAAATAGCGTCGAGGGCCGGAGAGGATCTTGATTCTTGGTCCCTTTGCTCGCCATGTCAAGCGCATGCGGCAAGGTGTCCTGCGGCGGCAATCTCGCCTCCTTTTTTTCCGGACAGTGTGAGCCGTTTCGTGAAGTCACGCAGTCATCACGCCGCCGATACACCGTGACGAAAAGAGAACGAGTCCTGTTCACGTGTAAAGACTTGCACATGCATGATCTCAATATTGGTACCCAACTATCGCGGGTTATCAATAGCCTGGACCGCGGCCTAAATGGCGCACTCGGCAATGGCTATCCTTGACGGCATCAACTAGGCTTGAGATCGCGACTCAAACACCCCTGCTTTGGACAATTCATTCAAGAGAAAGGCTGAAGGGAACAGAAATGCAAGAATAGCGAAGAACTCTCTGCCTCAGGTCTCCATCCAACCTGCCGACGCCTTCTGAAAGCTGACCAAGTAATTCTTGGACCTTCGTGTTGCACCAGGCCCTTCAGTCAACTGCCAGATCCGTCTGACGTGCAAATGACCGTTCTATAAGCAAGCCCGCACGCTCCAATTCTTGTTCCACCGCTCTCGCAATATCAGACCACGAAGCGTCTGCTACTGTGCAGCAGGGCAGCATGCATGCGTTGTCATGCATGCATGGCTTCGGACGCTATCTACCCCATGGACCTCCACGAGACGAGCACGCACAATGTAAGCGTCAATAATCCACGGACAGAACATCAGACTTGCGGCAGCACGGAGAGCGCAATGATTGCACTTCGAGCCTGTTCGAAAGCTCCCACGTTTTGCCAAGGACTGCACAGCCTTGGGAGTGGCTCCACGGACCCCTCCTTCCCCCTGCCCCCAAAGGACCAAACGACCATGTTCGCCAGAGCGACGAGCCAATGCGACAACGCAGTGTATCATGCAAACGAAGAGGATCGGCCTCCCCCCGTTGCCTCTGCCTGCCCTGATAAGACACGCAGGGACGTGGTCGGGGAGCAAAGCAAGAAAACGTCGCACATGCGGTGAGTGTGGCTGAGCAGAATGGATATGTCCGAAACGGGCAAGAGGGTCGGATACCACCTTCTTTTGATTCGGCAGTTAACGAGGTCTGAGTGGAGCAACGGCCCCATGTGCGTTCCCTCGCGCATTCAAGACGTTTCGATGCAATCCGGCCGGGGGCACGGGCGGCTTTCGTTTGATGTTTCATGAATACTTGACCTTTTGATGGTGTTTCGTTGGGTTTTATTCCAAGTGCCTGGTTCGCTTCACAGACCAGGCATGAACGACAATGGAGGACCCCTGGCATGTAATATGCCCCTTTGAAGGTCCCCTCTCCAAAGCAGTCTGGACCCCGAGGCAAACAGCAAAAATGAGGGGTTTGAGGCGAAGGACGAAGCGATAAGTGGCCGGCCCAGGTCCAGCCTTCTGCTTGAGTGCAGCAGATTCTCTCGTCAGCATGATAATCAGGTGGAACGCTACTTCGGCCCCAATCAAACTGTGATTCCACTCCAAGGAGGGGACTATGAAGGAGTGACGAAACTTACAGGATTCCCGGTCGAGCCATGTATTCGTTTCTGCAATATGCCTACGGAGTACACACATCATGAATACAAATGATCGCACATTATTGCAAAAAGTATGGCTTTGGTGCAAAAATGATGCATATTTGGCGTACTTACAGTGGGCTGTCCCGTTGTTCTCACAAAAATACTGTCTCGGTGCATCGGTCTATTACTCTTCGTATCATTCCCGGAGCTCAAATTCTGGTGCGCTTTGGCGCGCTGATATGATTAAAGACGCATCCACCGCCGTCGTCAATCCTGGTTTATCGCCCGCAATTGAGTTCGCCCACCAGCACGCGAATGGGCGATGATGACTGGAACAAAGACGTCGTATGGATAAGATTGAATCTTTCGGCATACATGCCGACTCGTGTTGTAATTTCAAAATCATCCTGGGCCACTATTATAACGAAGGAACTCGGTCGTTCGTACAAGACGGGGTCTAAATCACAGCATTGCAGGTGCATTCGATGCCGGCGCCTTCTGACCTCCTCGCTAGCTCGTGCCGTACGGCGAAATGCTCACCTTGGTGGCGGCCCATTCGCCGATGTCAAGTGCAGGCTTTACTTGATCCGTCAGACAGTCATTGTATGCCTTGTGGCAAGCATTGAAGGGGAATAGTTTGGGTTGACGACCTCTGCAGCGCAAGTGCAAAGGCATAGGCCTTGCGCCCTCGCAAGGCTCGGCAGGGATCAATAACTCAATGTGTTAAGGGATTCCGGGGGAGCGACATGTTACAGTTCGTCGGAAGCCTCCTTTGATGCCTCCAATGGACCAAGAACGTGATTGTGAATCACTTGACGTCAATGGCTGACAGGAGGCCACTGGCGAATACCTCCTGCTCCAACATTCATGTGTACTGTGCTGCGTAGCTGCGACCGCTATGTCTGACGGCGACTCGACCTCCGGGCTGTTTCACTCGCTGGAACATTTTGATGACATTTGCATTCCTAGTGGCGGCGGCGGACTTGGGGCCATGAATCGCGAAGAACTACTACATAGCCCACAAGGCGTTGTGGTCAGCCTGCCGGTCACACCAACATCCGGAGTTACGCAGACATCTGCGAAAACGTGATCCTCGACTTGCAGCAAATAGACGCATTGCGCTGCCAAGTCCCCCAAGAGTTCGGAAATGACAACTCCTGAGACGCCCAAGGGGACTGTCGCAGATTAGCCGCTGAGATGAGGGTATCAAAAGCAAAGAGATTGCCGGAAAGGATGCAGTAGCTTGTTCTCGGCAAGTCATTTTCTCGTTCATCGCGGGTGACGCGATTGAGACGGCGAAGCCACCGAGCTGACGAAACGAGACAACGCATTGGCGACTGTCGAGTCGGTCTCGCACAATAGCGGACAGTTGAAGACGCCACCCCTCGGCTCCCCGTAGTCCAAGATGTGCCAAGACCTTGGTCAGGGCACCATCAAGGGAAAGTCAGTCAACTCAGCCTCCTCTCCTTTGCACCATGGCGCGCCAACCGAGTCGGACCGGTTTTGCTGCCGGATTGCACATCGCCACCGAAGAGGCCGCCTGGGACGCATCACGCAGACTAGGTTGGGGAAAAGGGTTCCTCATGGACTAAAGGCTTCTGGCAATGAGTGACGAGTGTTGGCACAACAGCAAAGGCGCACGGTAACGAGCCAGGTCGGTGCCGGGCGAAAGCATGAAACTTCAAATTAAAGTTCTAAGGTGTAAGAACAACAATGAACGGTAACCCAGGCGCTACTGCCTGAAGTTTCCCAAACAAGTCAGGCGCGTTCGCCAAACGCCCGGCGTTGGCCGACTGCTATTGCTGCAGCAGAAAGCCTTCACAAAGCACGACACCTGCCATCGTCCTGAACAAAGTTGCGCACCTTCATTGTTCACGGAGTACTCTGTAGTCGGTTGAGACCTTCGTGACAAGAACTAGAACGTCGGGTACCGATCTATCTGGTTGCCTCCCGCCGACCCCATGGCAGATCGATGTCAATACAGGAGTGGGCCCCGGAAAGCGTTGTTTGGCAGGATATTCGGCGCGCCACGTTGCCTCTCGCTTTGCTCCTGCGCAAGGCTCTGGAAAGTCAAGATTGCCAAACACCACGGACCAATTGCGCACAACAGGATGCTCAAAGACCTCGTCAATGTGGTGCATGTCGGTCCTGTGCCGCGGAGACGGAGCAGCTCACTTGCGGCAGCGGTACAAAACGCTTTGGTCCAATTTCCCAGTGATCCATGCAGGCTGTATTGGCGCCGCAAGCTCAAGCCGGGTGCGACTGTGATTCGAGTGGCTCATGAACGCGGGTCCAGTCCCCTCGCTGTCTGTTGTACCTCCGGGGCCTCCCACTGTAGCGCGTGCCAATGGGCTGCTGCTAGCACCGATGCCAGCGCTAGTGACAAACCTTGTTTTCAAACAGGCGGCACCCCCTCCCGTAACCCCACCAATCACGCCGCTCGAAATGCACTGCCACAAAGTGATCCCTCGTTGGCTTGTCGTGACTTTTGGCGGCGCCCGTGGCAGCAAGCACCTCCAGAGTTGCACTTCGCCTTTTACCATTTCACCGTCTCCTCGATACTTTGGTCCGCAGGAACGCCCTTTGCGCCTTTTCGAATCTAGCATGAATTGATTCGTCTCTTCTCGACAGTCCTTTTTTTTTCTTTTTTTTTTCTTACAGTTTGCTCCTATCTAATTGGCCCCTCGGCCTCGGCACCCTTCCACATACACCACATGACATCAAGACGGGCTACTTGCGCATAGCCTCTTTGCCTTCGCCGTCGCGAGTCTTCTCTGCCCACCTGTTACCTCACTTGAGGCGGCTGTGTGGCTAGAAGATGGCCGACGCCAGCGAGACGGACCAGCCCCCGCCTGCTTCGCCGGGTGGGCGACGACGACGAGCGTACGTTTAACCCTCCGCCATGGAAACCCAATATAATGGGGCTTGAAATGCCCACGCCTCTCGCTGGACTTGGAGAGTGCTTATGGAATCTATAAAATACTGAGCAATATCCCCCATAGGCCCACAATCACCATCGACACAACTCTTGTCACCACTAATAACACCGATCTCGGCGGCAACGACACCGATATGTCGCGGAATCATTCCCAACCACCGCCTTCGATTTCTCCCGTTTCACCTCCCGATGATAACACGAGCCCTACCAACACGGCCGAAAGACCCCCCTTTGGCTTCAGCAGCCAACAACGACCAGAGCTACGCGCGGGCTCGTCCTTCGATAGTCGCGAGAGTAGACCGACCAGTCCTCACAATGTCTCAAGTCCCATAATGTCGCGGACAAATGAGGGGGGAGCTGGCTTCTTGTCTGTGCCCAACAAAGTGCGCGAGAGGCAGAATTCGGTGGATTCGGACGAGGGAGCTCGTTCAGTGACTTCACACGGTGATACCACGGTAGTTGCGTCCAGTTATACCCAAACCGACAAGCTCAAGGCCGGTGGTAACGAGAAGATCATGAAGGACGTTAAAGCCTTGAGTCCCGATGTCGGTACCGAGGATGACTTCAAGGTCGACAACAATCCATTCGCCTTTACGCCCGGCCAGCTGAACAAGATGTTCAACCCAAAGAGTCTGCCGGCCTTCTTCGCCCTAGGAGGCATGCGTGGTCTGGAAAAAGGTCTCCGAAGTGATCGAAAATCTGGGCTGAGCAGTGAGGAGATGTGCTTGGACGGGGAAGTGTCCTTCGAGCAAGCCACAGCACAGAACGAAAAGGCAATCACCGAGGGCGCCAAGCCTACACAGCTCACGCAGACTTCGACGACGAGTAAGTCTCGAGCAGCGGAACCATTTGCTGACCGATATCGCGTCTTCCGAGACAATCGCTTGCCGGAGAAAAAAGGGAAAAGCTTGCTCCAGCTCATGTGGATCACATACAACGACAAAGTTCTCATCCTTTTGTCAATCGCTGCTGTCATCAGTCTTGGTATTGGTCTTTATCAAACGTTTGACAAAAACCGTAAGCAGGACGTACCGCGGGTAGAATGGGTTGAGGGCGTGGCGATTATCGTCGCCATTGTCATCGTCGTCATCGTTGGTTCCTTAAACGATTATTCCAAGGAGCGTCAGTTCGCCAAGCTGAACAAGAAGAAGCAAGATCGAAACGTGAAGGTGGTCAGATCTGGCAGGATCGTGGAGATCTCCGTATTCGACATCATGACCGGAGATGTCATTCACCTCGAGCCTGGTGACCTGGTTCCGGTGGACGGCGTACTCATCGACGGCTTTAACGTGAAGTGCGACGAGTCCCAGACCACTGGTGAATCCGATATCATTCGGAAAAGGCCTGCCGATGAGGTGTACTCTGCCATTGAGAACCATGAGAGCTTGAAGAAGATGGACCCCTTTATCCAGTCCGGATCTCGTATAATGGAGGGCGTCGGCACGTTCATGGCCACGTCCACTGGAATATTTTCGTCTTACGGAAAAACGCTCATGTCCCTGAATGAGGATCCTGAGATGACGCCGTTGCAGGCCAAACTCAATGTCATCGCCACGTACATTGCGAAACTCGGTGGAGCCGCAGGTCTGCTTTTGTTTCTCGTCCTCTTCATCGAGTTCCTTGTCCGTTTGCCAAAGTTGCCACCAGAAACCACACCAGCTCAGAAAGGCCGAAATTTCTTGGACATTTTCATTGTTGTGGTGACAATCATTGTTGTCGCTGTGCCTGAAGGACTGCCGCTGGCTGTCACGTTGGCCCTCGCGTTCGCTACCACTCGCATGCTCAAAGATGCGAACTTGGTCCGCCATCTCAAAGCGTGTGAAGTCATGGGTAATGCGACGACGATATGCTCCGACAAGACGGGTACGTTGACCCAGAACAAGATGCAAGTTGTGGCCGGCACCGTTGGTGTATCCCAACGCTTTGGCAACCCGCGGCCCGAATCTCAAGACAGAGACAGCGAAGACAGCTCCAATGCTGTGGACACCAGTTTTGATGCCCCCGCCAGCGAGCTCATTTCTTCCCTCAGCGCTCCGGTCAAGGACCTTCTCCTCAAGTCTATTGCTTTGAACTCGACTGCTTTCGAGGGCGAGGTGGATGGGGAGAAGACGTTCATAGGCTCCAAGACGGAGACAGCTCTGCTGCTTTTCGCGCAAGCCCATCTCGCCATGGGCCCGGTCAGCGAGCTACGGGATAGCGCCAAGATTCTGCAACTCATTCCCTTCGACTCGGGTCGCAAGTGCATGGGCATCGTTGTGCAGCTGCCCGGTGGCGGCGCCAGGCTTTTTGTCAAAGGCGCGTCCGAGATTCTACTCGCCAAATGCACGCAGGCGCTGAGTGACCCTTCGACCGACGACTCGGTGGCTCCCCTGAAAAAGCGGGATACCTCGCTCATCGGCCAGCTCATCGAAACATACGCCTCACGTTCGCTTCGCACCATTGCCATCTGCCACCGGGACTTTGAGGCATGGCCTCCTAGATCTGTCCGCCGCGGGGAAGGTGGCGGCAACGACGTTGAGTTCGACGACTTGTTCCGCGACATGTGCTTTGTTGGCATGGTCGGCATTCAAGATCCGCTTCGAGAGGGCGTGTTCGAATCTGTCAAACTGTGTCAGAAGGCCGGCGTTGTCGTCCGCATGGTCACGGGCGACAACAAGCTCACGGCTCAGGCTATCGCCAAAGAATGCGGCATCCTCCAACCGGACAGCGTCGTCATGGAAGGGCCCCATTTCCGCAACTTGAGCAAGCGAGAACAGGAGGAAATCATTCCTCGACTTCATGTCCTGGCTCGCTCCAGCCCCGAAGACAAGCGAACGCTGGTGAAGAGGCTGAAGGATAAAGGCGAAACCGTCGCCGTGACTGGTGATGGCACCAACGACGCGCCAGCCCTCAAGATGGCCGACGTCGGCTTCTCCATGGGTATTGCCGGCACGGAAGTCGCAAAAGAAGCTTCGGCCATCATCCTCATGGATGACAACTTCGCCAGCATAGTCAAGGCTCTGAAGTGGGGTCGTGCCGTCAATGATGCCGTCAAGAGATTCTTGCAGTTCCAGCTCACTGTCAATATCACGGCCGTCGTTCTCACCTTTGTGACGGCCGTGTCGAGCAGCGAAGAGTCGTCCGTCCTCACAGCTGTCCAGCTGCTGTGGGTCAACCTCATCATGGACACACTGGCCGCCCTCGCCCTGGCCACTGATCCTCCCCAAGATACTGTTTTGGACCGTAAACCCGAGCCCAAGGGCTCGTCCATCATCTCAGTTACCATGTGGAAGATGATTCTGGGGCAGGCCCTGTACCAACTGGCCATCACGTTTCTCTTGTACTACGGAGCCCCCGCAGGCATCTTGCCGCTCCCAGGGCCCAATGTGCTCCCTGATCCCCGCCAAGTCAACACGCTCGTCTTCAACACCTTTGTGTGGATGCAGATCTTCAACCAATGGAAGTGAGTTCCCACCCAATCTGCTTTTTGCGCCGCCTCCTCTTTTCTCACAGTGTCAAATCGGCTAACGGTGATGTGATGTCAGCAACCGACGTCTGGACAACAAGTTCAACATTTTCGAGGGTCTTGGCAAGAACTGGTTCTTCATTGCCATCAGCGTCATCATGTGTGCCGGTCAAGTCCTCATCATATTTTTCGGTGGAGCGGCCTTTAGCATTGCCAACCCACCATCGGACGGTGCCGTTCAGGGCACTCTTTGGGCCATTGCCGTTGTGCTCGGCTTCATATCCATTCCTGTGGGAATCATCATTCGTCTGATACCTGACTGGATCATTTCGGCCATGGTGCCGGAGTTTCTGAAAAACCGCACACGCCGCGTGCCAGGCTTGACCGTGTCGGATGAGGAAATGGACATGTACCCAGAACCCCTGGCGGACGTGCGAGACGAACTCAATTTTTTGAGACGCATGAAAGGAGGCCGACTCAATAATCTAAAGTTTGCCATGAAGCATCCGAAGGAGACCATCATGCAACGATCGCGGAGTCCCTCTCGATCAAGGTCAAATTCCGTACACGCACCGCAGACGCCGATCCAGGAAGACAATTATGCCTCGTCATTCGCTTCCCCAGAGTCCCGCGCGCGGTCACGATCCAATAGATCCAGATCCAACTCAGCGCTGGGTGCACCGACAGTGATGGCTGGGATCGTCGCGGCCGGCGTGGCAGCAGGGTGGTCACCAGCCGGCAGACCGTCTGCGGATGACAGACAAGACGGTGACAGCGCACAAGTAGATAAAAAGAGAGAGGCTGGCGACGGGCCTTCTGGTAATTAAAGAAGGAGCGGAAGGGGCAGCGAAAAAAGGGTGCTTTTTTCTTTTCATCTTCTATTGTTTTTGGAGTGTATTACCAGTAGTGAAGGGTTCGGTCTCTACGCATTACATACCCTTACCGAGATTGTCTAGCGGGGCATCTCCTTATGTTTCTTCTTCCTCTGTTCCCTCCGTCATTGAAACGAATCTGTCTGTCCCGGTGCTGTCCCAAGCGGCAGTCTGAATACCTTGATGCAGGATTATTTGAGTACTTCATTCGTTGTGAACGAAGTCGTGTTCAGCGTGGTTCGTCTCGGTAAGAGACCACGGGAATGTCAGTACTGCCTCAGGCTCGCTGAACACTGAACATACGAAGACACCGGCCCATCACCACAATCTGCTCGCCGCCACGGGTAGGTGGTGAGGATAGTTGCTAGACGGCGACGCGAAGACGCTCTGGGTCCCATGTCCTCGGTATTGTTCCGTTCTTGCTCCTGACCGACTCTTCTTCTCGTTCGTTTCCTTACCCTTGCCCTTGTCAAATGGGTGTGAAGAGGAAAAATGCATGTCTGAAAAGTGTTGGGGGCCACGGCGGTCGACAAGCAAGTAGTGACGACGCAAATGCGTCATATTGCACGAAAACCGTACCACACCCATCGGCATCGCCATGCCACTCACGAAATCGAAGCCGGTCTTGCTATCCCGGATGCTCGGGCTAGCGTTCCGGCGCGCCTTGTTGTCTACAGACACGAAAGTGCATCAATTTGGCCGCCGCTCAGATGCACACGTCATCAAGGTCGATGTCGCGGGCTGGCAGTTGCGCGGAAAGAGGTGTGGATGACTCTTGACGGTGAGGACATGCAACGCAACCGACCCATGTCGTATGTGCCAGGTTCTCATGCGTGCTCCGCGCAACCCGACGATCACAAATTGAGACTTGAGATTCGTCTGTGCCATGACGAAGTAGGGATTCGCTTGACGATGGAGGGCTCCCTGCATCAACGCTTACGCATGTAGCCGCATGGCGATACGGACATGTACGCGCAAAGACACACATACGCACACACAAAGTCGTCTGATCTGCATTTTCGCAGGTCTGCTGGCCGTTCTGACCAAAAAGTAAGTAAGTTTGCTGCCGGGGGAGGGAGGGCATTCGAGAAGCAAAATAGTCCAACAAGAGAGCCAATTGATAATGTCAAGTGGCGCTCAGCCATCGACAATGGATTTCTCTGTCACGGCCCCTTCTACCTTCTCTCTCGCCCGCACGCTGCATTCATCCCAAGTCAGGGCACAGAGGTGTGTGTCTGCTTGTGTGTGCGCGCTACACACAATACAATGTACCCCGTACTGTTTCTCTGTCTCCGTTTAGCTCGCACGCACACATTCGAATATTTCTTCCCACGTTTCGGACCCTGGTCATCACGCTGTCGACGAGCGCAATGGCTTGTTCTGCACGCGTGCACCAGAACTGTCAGCAATTACTTCATGACCGAGGCTCTTCGCCTTGTCCACTGGACGCCGAGATGAAAGGACAGGAGGAAAGTTTGTCGATAGGCGGACATTGCGTGCAAGAAAACAATAATACGAGTGCATCAACTTTCGCCATCCAGGGCTTCGCTTTCTCTGCTGCCTGGTTCTCCATGGTGATTACTTTTCTGTCTTCACTGCCTTTCCTCCTGCTCAGCAATTGCTATTTGCTTCGTGGCTGCGGTACTCGCCTGTCAGTCGGCCTATCCTGTTGCTATCCGATAGCCTGGACTTGAATTCGCCGCCACTTGCCATTTGTGTCTCCCTCTTTCTTTCCCTCTTGGCCTCACTTAGACTTTTCTATCTACGCTTATCGCCCTGCCTGTCTCTGATCTCTCTCTCTCTCTCTCTCTCTCTCTCTCTTCTCTCTCTCTCGCTTTCTCTTTCTCTCTTTCTCTGCTCTTACCTCCCTTCCCTACTCTTTTCTATAACTTTAATTCTCTTGGATCCTTTTTTGTCTTCCGCTTTGCCCCTGGTGCACACTCGCGCCGGCTTCTCCATATTGTGCGCCCCCCCCCCCCAGATTCTTAAGCCACAGGCCTTGATTCATTTGTCTCTTCTCACATTCCCCTCTTTCAATTATTGACCCATTCTGAGAGCGATTTCCCGTTGCGCAACTCCATGTGTTCACACTTTTCCCCTTGAAGCAGCATCACCACCCCTCAACCATCGGTCATAATTGGCCAAAACTCCAAACAAGGCCATGAAACGCTCCTCAACAAAAGGAGTTACGCTTACCCAGCGCAAGGCCCAGGCTGACGCCCTCGAGAAGCTGCCGAAAAATCCTACTGCCGCCGAGATTGAGAGTGCTGCTGCCAATGTGTCCCTGGCCGAACTAGAAGATCGCGTCGCTGATGTGCGCGATTCTTGGGAGACGGATTCGCTCTTTGACGATGTTTTCCACGAGCTGAGCAAAGATGCTGTCGACGCAAGCGACCGTGAGTGAGCCAACCCACAGCTGAATCTAACGATCCTTCATCAAAATTTCCTGTTTGCCGTGGCCCGCCGCAATTAACCCTTTTTTTTATCCCACTTCATGATTCTTGCCATGTTCCAACTGGTTCTCTCATCACGATTGTCTGTCGAGTCTTTTTCCCTTTCGAGGCCGCAGACCGCTCATCGTGACCATCTGATGATGCCTTCCCATTTGTCTCTTGATGCGTCCTTTTCAGCTGATCCCGAAACCTGCTCTTACGGCCACGTTCATTTTTTCTCAAGAATGACACGACTAACAAGCCGCCTCAGCTTCAGAAACGTGCACGCCCGAGGAGGCCAGCAGGCTTCGTCGGGAATTGCGGGATCATGGCCCAGCGGTTTTTTGTCAACGTACCGTCGACTGTGGTCGTTACACAGCTAAGAAACTATTGACCGCGTTTGGGCTCAAAGCACCGCCTTTCCTGGAGGGTGAACCAGACGATGCTTACTTTAATCTCCTGTCGCTTGCCATCTCGCGAGAGCTGTCCAAACGTATCAAGTTGAGCGCGTACAACAGCGTCGATGATGCTGTCGAGCTCATAGCAAACTGCAGCAATATCATTGTCATCACAGGCGCCGGTATATCAACATCACTCGGCATCCCGGACTTTCGTTCTCAGGGTACAGGTCTCTACTCCAAACTGGAGCATCTTGGTCTCAGTGATCCGCAGGAAGTGTTCGACATCGAAATGTTCAAGCAGGATCCGACCATTTTCTATTCCGTCGCCAAGGACATCATTCCTGCTACAGACCGCTACACGCCGACGCACAAGTTCATCACCATGTTGCACAAGCGTGGCAAGCTCCTCACCAATTATTCTCAGAATATTGACAATCTCGAGATCAAGGCCGGCCTTCCGAAAGACAAGTTGATTCAGTGCCACGGCTCCTTCGGAACCGCCAGCTGCGTACAATGCAAGTATCAGATTGAAGGGGACAAGATCTTCCCTGACATCAGGGCCGGCAATATTCCCCGCTGTCCTCGCTGCATCAAGTCACTCCGCCGCCCGGCCAAGAGGAAACGGTCTGCTGGCAATGACAAGCGTCGCCGACGCTGGTCTGCCGATGATAGCTCCGACAATGATGACTCGTCAGAGTATGACATCCCCTCTGTCGGCGTCATGAAGCCCGATATTACCTTCTTCGGCGAGTCCCTGCCCGACGAGTTCTCCACGCGCTTGACCGAACATGATCGCGACAAGGTCGACTTGGTGGTCGTGATTGGCACCTCGCTGAAGGTCACGCCCGTTTCCGAAATCGTCAGTTGGTTGCCGCCGCACGTCCCACAAGTTTACATTTCCCGACAGCCTGTCTCCCATATCAATTTTGATATCGATCTTCTCGGCGATTGTGACACGGTCGTCACCGAGCTTTGCCATCGCCTAGGTTGGCCCCTGAGGCACGAAATGGTACCTCCCGGTCAAGTAATCACTGTTGCTACGGAGCCTGGCTATGAAAATCGACACTTGTTCGAAGTCGCAGTCGACGTCGAAGCCGGCAAGGCCAAAGGGAAAAGGTCCCCCAAGGCCTGATTAGATTGTTGGATACAATCAATGCATTTTTACCCCCCTGATGAGGGTTTCACATTGAGCCCATGCTCAAAGTTTCCACCCAACATGACCGCAACTTTCGTCTGCTCTGGCGCGCCTTTAACATGCCATCACGACACCTCGATTGTTAGGTCTTGATGAAGATATGACTTTCTTCGCTTCACATAGATGTACGGCGGACACACAGCTGTTGGTTGTGTGCCGGGATGAGGATTGACGTTTCCTGTAGGATCAAGAGAGTAATAATGACAGGATAGGATATCTTGTCTGAACAGATAGATTTGCCAATTTTTTTGGAGCAAACAAGGAAGAACATTTACGTGACTTGATGTAAATTGCCCTCGTAATGGTTGGTAATGTGCCAAAGTGTTCGGACTACACGTCATGCATGTCCTTTTGGGAGCGATGTGTGATCTGAGATGAAAGTAGTCATTCGCTATCTATGCGCCGCCTGCTTGTTCTTACGCCCTCTACTAGATAAGACTTTCGTACCGATCCAGACCTGATTTCTGTTGAGCCGAAGACGACACGCTAGTCCCTTGCCCAGCTTGCTTTGATGATTGAGCCGCAGGCCATGACGGCGCAGGCTTTTGTGACACGGGCGGCCTGATGCCGAAAGAACCACTTGTCGATGAAGTGCTGGGGGGCGGAGGCAGAGAAAAGGACGCCGCGCTCTGTGAGTTGCTGCCGCTGCTGCCTGTCAAGGGCTGACCCTGGCCAAGGGTCATGTTGGCCATGCCAGCGCCCAAGGCGGAGGATCGGGCCGAATAATTGGCAAAGCTGCTGGAAGACGTCGCAGACGCCCATGGGTTGGAAGACGCTGCTGCCGCGGAGGCAGACCAGTTGATGGATGACGAGAGAGTCTGCTGGGCTGGTGGTGGTGGCTGAGAAGGCTGCAGTGGCTGGCTGTACTGCGTTGATGATGGCGCGAGGGCAGCGAAGCGAGCGAGATCTGGCGTGACGGTGCGGAAGGCCGGGGTGGTGCCGCCCGTGGATGTCGTGGGGCTCGAAGGGCTCTTTTGTGTGGATGACCATGAAAAGGATGGTGTTTTGGGGGTGCTCGAGGATGACATGACGGAAGGGGCCTCGTCCCAGCTGGCGAAGCCGTTGTTGTTGGACGATGAGGCTGAGATGGCGCCCTTGCCTCTGCCCTTGACGAGGGCTTCAAAGTCGTCCTCGGTGCCGACGCCGTTATTGGTGCTGGCGTCGAAGGCCGTGCCCGTCACGCCGCCAAAGGCGAGGAAGTCTTCGTTGGGACCGGCCGTGGCTGCGTTGGCCGTGCCGGACAGCTCCTGCAGCTTCCGGGCTTGTTCGTCCTCGACCCTCCGCGACAGGTTCTTGATGAGCTCCATGAAGGTCTGGAACTGGCGCAGGTCGAGCAGCGGGCCGAGACTCATGCTCCAGAGGACGGGCAGGATGTCCATGGCGACGAATTCGGCGTCGGCGGCCTCGCCCACGATGCGGAGAACGTTGAGCGCCGCCAGCATGACGGCCGGCTCCTTCGTTTTGATGGCTTTGATGAGCGGGACAATCTTTTCCTGCATGGTGTACTTGTCCAGGGCGCTGGACGAGGCTGTCTTCTTCTTGTTGTCGATGAGGCCGTTGAGGCCGTCGTCTGTGGCTGCGTCCGTTGACCCGCCGCACAGGATGACAAATGCCTGCAGCCCGCGCACTTTGATGGCGAGACTGTTGGTTCTGCTGAAGACCATGGCGACCACGGGAAACAGCTCATTCTTGATGGTGCTGAAGTCGAGAACAGGGAGCACTGACGGCAGCGTCCGCAGTGCAGCATCTACAATCGAGTGCGTAGGACATTCGATAGCAGCCAGGATGACAGGAAGAATATCTGCGTGGCCGAGTCAGTAACTAACTCACATTTGACAAAGGGAGCAATGGACGACGAACCGTCCTTGAACTCTTTGCCAGAAGAGTTTTCTGCCGCCAAGGTCAGGTTCTCCAAGAACACCATCAGACCTGCATCTCGAGCTGGGTCCTTTTCCTGGCCCTGTTTCGCGTTGATGACGAAAATACTTTTCAGGGCTGGCCGAACTAGGTCTCCAAAAGCTTGTCTGGCAGACGGCAGTAGCCCTATAATCCTGAAAACGTTTTGAAGTATCGGAGAGAGCAGGTCCTTATCCTTGAGTTCTTCCAGGAGCGCTGGCAAGATCTTTCTTTCCATGACAGACTTGGGAAACGAAGGCAGCACCTTGTTCAAACCCTTCATAAACTGCGATTTCTCGTTGGCCGTCTTGGCCGGAAATGAATCGAGGAATCTGATCGTCGACACCAAGATGTTATCGAAGTATTCACTTTCTTGAAACTCGCGTGCGCTCATCCGCTGAGCTGGACGACGGGTGATGAGCTTTGGCAGCACATATGTCAGCAAGTCCTTGGGCAATGGTCTAGCTGACAAGAAGCCATTCGACGCCGAGGGCACAGTGGATGACGATGAGAACAATCGCTTATACGAGGACAAGCTGCCATGGCATTCGAGAGGTGACTTGTGTGGTGAATTGTACAGGGTGATGGACACCAATCCCAGTGAGAACATGTCGGCCGCCGAGGTCAGATTGCTGTCCATGACGAAGTCGGGAGATGTGTAGTCGAGATTGAGTTGGACTGCTTTGGGCAACCGCGTATCCATGTTCAGCACCTCGCCTAGGCTCACGCCCTGGATTGAGGTAGGCTTGGTTGAGCCATCGGCCGGGCTGCAAAAGGAGAAGCCGCTGACTTTCCAATCTGACTGCATCGATGGCGTTAGTGAGCTGCCACTTCTCTCTCGAGACATTCAAGACGTGACTTGCCTTGGCGTTGATCAGAATGGCATCGGGGGTCAGGTTGCCGTGAACGAGGCCTGCGTTCTCATGCAAGAACTCGAGGGCTTTGCTGACTTGCAAGAGACCTTTCTGTATCTCCAATTCGTCAAGAAGCAGCTCGCGCTGGCGTCGCACCCCATCGGCATCCTCGGTGACAAACCGGCTGGATCTGCCACCAGACCTCTCTTGGTCGTCCTTGTCTTGCAAAACGCTTGAGAGAGAGGCGGTGACGGCCTCGGTGACAAACTGCAAACCGCCGCCTCGAGTTTCCTCAACGGGCTCGACCAGCTCCAGGATACAGGGATGGCGCAGCTTGGCCAGACTCGACGCCTCCTTCTTCAAGCGGTCGACGACCTCATCCACGGTGCGTTTGAAGGAAGATGCACCAGAGCGACCTAGAGAGGCGCCATGGGACTCGAGCGCCTTGCGGTCGAAGACGAAGACGCTGTAAGGCTTGCCCGTGGACTTCTTTTTGGCATCGTAGATCTTCCAGGGGCCTGCGGTGGATGTGGGAGTCGGAGAGACGGAGTAGTTGGCAGTGATGTTGGTGGCTGATATGGACTTGAGCGCCGAGGAGAACATGTTGCTGAACTAGGGACGACGGTGCGACGAAGCACCCCGTGGTGTCATATCGTCTAGAAGCAGGTCGGTTCGGATCGGAATTGTCGGTCGAGGGTCAAACGGGTCTCACGGGTTCCACAATGACCTGCGATCGGTGACAGGTTGGAGTCGACTGTCCAATCAGTACCGGCATCCCTCTTGCTGGTGAAGGGCAAATGGCGGATGTCGGACGCCGGACGATGGGGTTTTGGTGATGGCGGACCCTCGAGCCTCGATGCACGGCTTTGGAGTCTCTCTTCTCTGTTCGGTGGTCGTGTCTGGTCCCCGTAATTAGTGGATCAGACGGAGCTTGGGACGCGCTGCTGTCTCTGTGGCCCCCCCCCCCCATTCACAGCCCTGTCTCTGTGGAATGACCAACCAGCTCAGAAACCCGGCACTAATAATGTAAGTGCGCCGGGAGCAGCCAGAGTGGAGGCGCCTACACTCGGCTATTCAGGGTCTCTGGACCGAGTCACTGACCTAGACTTATCTCCGGTACCGGCATGTCATTCTTTTCCATGTCGGCGCTGGGCTTCATGTCGACTGTCATCCCCGCATTGTGCTTTAAATACGCGCAGGAGTTCACTCGGTGTGCCTCTACCCTCTGTCTCTCCCAATTGGTCCCCCTTCCACAGCAGCAGAGGCCAGACGTGACATTTTCAGGATGCGGCCGGCCTCTGTCATTACGCGGAATGCCCTCCGGGCTTGTTCCGCGCCGTCCTTCTCTTGCTGTGCTTTTCGCGCAGCTCGTTGCTTCAGCATCAAGGCCGAGGTCGCTTCGGACTTCAAGCAAAAGGCGCTGGACGCCAGCAAGCTTACCGTCACCGAGACGACGACACCGAAACCCCTCAGCAAGCCCGAGACGCTGGTGTTTGGCAGGGAGTTTACAGGTTTGTCTGCGCGAGAGGCCCCTCTTACGCCTCCGTTCTTGTTTGCTGACCTGGCTTCCATCCCTCGTACAGATCATATGCTCTCTGTCGAATGGACCCAAGACGACGGCTGGTTTGACCCCAAGATCACGCCCTATCAAAACCTCTCGCTGGATCCTGCCACTTGCGTCTTCCACTATGCCTTCGGCTGCTTCGAAGGAATGAAGGCCTACAAGGACAAGGATGGCAGGGTACGTCTCTTTCGTCCAGACAAGAACATGGCCCGGCTCAACAAGTCTGCCGCTCGCATCGCCCTGCCCACCTTCGAGCCGACCAGCTTGATCGACCTCATCGCCAAATTCACCAAGCTCGACGCTCGTTTCATCCCTGCAAAGCGTGACTATTCTCTCTACCTGCGGCCCACCCTGATCGGAACCCAAAAGACCCTCGGTGTTGGCCCTCCCGGCTCTGCGCTGCTCTACGTCATCGCTTCTCCCGTCGGGCCCTACTACCCGACTGGCTTCAAGGCCGTGTCTCTCGAGGCTACCGACTACGCCGTGCGAGCTTGGCCGGGCGGCGTCGGCGACAAGAAGCTTGGTGCCAACTACGCTCCCTGCATCGTTCCACAGCTCCAGGCCGCCAGCCGCGGATACCAGCAGAACCTGTGGCTTTTCGGCGAGGAGGAATACGTCACCGAGGTGGGCACCATGAACATGTTCGTCGTCATCAAGGACAAGCAGAGCGGTCAAAAGGAGCTCATCACTGCGCCTCTCGACGGCACCATCCTTGAGGGCGTCACGCGGGACTCCATCTTGACTCTTGCCCGTGAGCGTCTGGTTCCGGAGGGCTGGAAGGTGACTGAGCGCAAGTACACCATGTCTGAACTCCACGAAGCATCTCAAGACGGTCGTCTGGTGGAGGCGTTTGGTTCTGGAACTGCCGCCGTTGTCACGCCTGTCAGGACAATTGCTTGGAAGGACACGCATGTCGACTGCGGCCTCAAAGAGACAGAAGAGTCCGGCGAGACGGCTGCCCGCATCCGAGACTGGATAGAAGCCATACAGTACGGCGAGGAAGAGCATGAATGGAGCGTGGTGATTGATTGATTGATTTATACTAAAAGTAGGACTTTGATAGAATTGAAAGCTTTGGCGCCAAGGCCTTGATTGCCTTGATGTCAAAAACATGACGGGCTTGCGCTGGCAGGCTCACGGCCGCATCGTACGCTTTGCTGTGAAGTAGAAACATGAGCGCATGCCGTGCCTGTCAAGCCAGGGGACAAGACAGGCACTCCCGTGAACTCTCCGTCTCCGGCGCTTTCTGGACCAGCCGAGCAGCGACCTCTCAAGCAGGCTTGCGCTGCTACATACATACAAGGGGAGGCGCCCCGGATCCAGGCGCCGGCCGGGGGACCGAACCAAACCTCTGTATGTAGAGCGCCAGGTTATTCCAAGCAGTTGGCGTAGCATTTGGTATGGTAGACTACTCAGATTCTAGATGAGGCGGGCGGACTGGTCGCTCATCTCCGAGCCTTGTCAGAACATCTAGCGGCTAGTCAGATGACGGTGACGATGACGACGACCAAAGAGCCTGAAGGCAACCTTTTGATTGAAAGGAAACGTGACGACGGAAATCTTCAAAATCCAGCCACAAGGTGATTCGAGGCTTCTTTCAGTTCAGCTTCTGCCAATAGATCGACATGATTAAAAAGGAGTGTTTTGCAAGCATGCTATGTCTCCAAAAGATGCCACAGATCGAGATACTCATCCGTCTTGAATTGTTCTCGTGCTGTTTCAATTGCCTTCTGAAACTGATCTGGGCTTTCCAAAGTCGCTTTCCTAAGTCCAGATGCCTGTTCAATAACACAAACGTTTTGATCAACGTAAAGAGCGAGATGCTCTTTACGACTGCGCATGAGAAGACTCTTATAGAAGAAGCACATATTCATAAGATCAGGAAAAGTACACATTCCGGATCCAGTCTGTGTCTTTGACTGGGAGACCATACCTAAGGCGTCAAGTAAATAGTCCAGCAATATGGGACGAGATTCAAGTAAGTCGCCAGCGGCCCGTGATTTATCAGAAACTTCGTCCCCCAAAGAACTCATAAGGGCGATTGCAGCTTCCTTAGGTAATATCGAATGTTTACATAGAGGATAAGCGGCGCAAAGTCGGACAAGGACATCGGAATGCTTTAATAGCTTCTCTAGGGCTGCCATAGCTGCCTCGGATAATTTCGATTGCCCATGAAGAGCTTTGCAGGCGGAAAATTTTAGAAACTTTGAATCGTCCTTGATCAGTCTAACGAGGGCTCCTACAGTCGTCTCCGATGTCGTTTGTTGCCTAGATAGAGCATAGGCGGCGAAATGTCGTCTTCGAAAATTCTCGTCCTCGAGGAGTTTTCCGAGTTTGGCCATGGTCGGTCCGGGTAATGTCGATTGCAGGGATAAAATATGAGCGGCGACACGTCGGACGGACCGGTCCTTGCTCTCGACGAGACTGACAAGGCGGCCCAATATCGTCTCTGGTAGCCTTGACTGGTTTGTTAGAGCTTTGACAACATGTGTTAAATCTTGAGGGAAGTGGTAGTCCTCGTAGTCCACATCATCCTCGTCACCCTCGTACTCGTCATCCTCGTCATCCTCGTCTTGATCGTCCTCGTTGTTGTCCTGGCCCTGGAGGAGGTCTACAATGGCGGCCACGGTCGCCTCGGATAAATTTGGCTGCTTCTCTAAAGCTATGACGACATTTCGTGCGTTTCCAGGACGCAGACCACTGACCTGATCCTGAAAGATTTTTTCAAGGGCGGTCACGCTCGTCTCTGATAACTTTGACTGCGATCTAAGCAACCAAGAGGCTTCCTCTGCTATTATGTCTTTATCATGCAGGAGTCTTATCAAGGCTGCTACATTCGTCTCTGATAATGTTGTCTGGGCTCCCAGAGCCGAAGTGGCCCAGCCGCGTACATCTTTGACGTCGTGGTCAAAGAGTTCCACTAGTTTGTTCACGGTCGCGTCCGATAATGTCGACTGACTTTTTATAGCCCTCACGGCGAGCATTTGTGTTGAAATCGATTTTCCCTCGAAAATCAATTCTCCGCCAAATTCCCATCCTCCGTCGAAATGATATCTGATGAATTCCGCAAGGGCGGACAGGGTATTCTTTGGTAACGAGCCTCGAGCATAGGCGGCGGCAAACTGCTCAGCTTCGCCATCGTCCATGCAGAATTTTGAGAGGGCTTCCACAAGGACGACCATGCTTGTTTCCGGTAACTTAGACCTGTTGCGTAGAGCATCAGCGGCGTTCCATCGTCTATGATCATCGTCGTGCTTTAAGAGTTTCGTAAGGGCAGTTACGGTCGCCTCTGATAATGTCGGCTGCCCGCCTAGCATGAGAGAGGCGAGAAAGCGTGTATAAAAGTCCTGGTCTTCTAAAAGGTCAACGAGGATGATCGCGACCGTCTCTGATACAATCCTATTAGTTGGCGTAAAAAAGTGGTCTTGTCTCCTGGATCTCAGCCCGTCGCACAACGCTTGTTCCGGAAACTCTGGTGCTGCCGCCAAGCGCGGGTAATATTGGCGGCCATTATAGTCCAACTCGAAAAATGACCATTGCAACAGTCGTTGACTCCTTGATTTTTGGATTCTGTAGGGTAAGTTCACCGTCTCATGCAAACAATGCATGACCAGGCGCTGGTGCGCGGGGCCTAGAAGATCAATCGGCTCTTTCTCGATTTCCTCAAAGAAACAAGCCGCCTCCTTGCCTTGGTCTAGTAGTCCGGCAACAAAGCGCCACACGATATCATAGCGTGCATTGTATTTATGCTTTTGGAGAAAGGCAATGGGAGTGATAAATTCAATGTTATACTGGGCAGACAATAGACGCATTGAAGCTTGTTTGTCTTTCCATTGTCGTACAAAATATCGTGCAGCGAAGAATTCTTGGAAAGTCAAGTGTAGAAAGTGATAATCTTGATTTCGGGCTGAAGAAGATGGGTTCGTCGTGCGTATGAAAGACAGTGATGCAACTTCCATGTCAAATCGAATCGGATTATTGTCGACGAAGTGTTCAATGACTGCTTCCCGAAAAGTTGGTTCAAAGTCGATCTTGTTGATGTACATGCCGGCAAATGCCAAGCCTTCCAAGCACTTGAGCTCTTCGTCTAAGGCTTTCTTGCCCCCTTTGGGACGGATTCCTCGCGCTTCACCTTCCTTGATCTTTTCTCGCCGAGATACGTCTTTGAGACACAGTTTTCCGACTATTGCCTCGTAAAAAGCGGACATGGTCTGCGTTGTGGGCTGGTATTTATCATCCCAGGTGAAACAGAAAGCATCAAGCTGTATGGGAATCCGTACGAGATCTTGTACAAGCCTGTGATTCTGCAAAAACGACATTATGGCCGTTGCTGTAGATGCGTTTGAAGTTGCGCGCACGTATTCTTCTACTTGGGCCGGATAGAACCCTACTGTCTCGAGCTCCAGGTCCAAATTATTCAGACCACTGAGCGACATTGCGTGCGGCCGTGATGTTACGATCAAGTTAGGCTGATTGAGAAGCTCTGTGAGAAACCGCTTCATGTTGGCATCCAAGCCATTCGATACTTCGTCCAAGCCATCAAGTAGGAATAATGTCCCTTTCATATGGTCCTCATTCAGCAACGCGTCCGGGACCTCCAATCCTTCTGCCTCAAAGCGAAATTCATGCTCCAAAAGATGACGCATGTTGTATCCAGGAACGTTGGTACGTGAACTGATCTTAAGGTTCCGTAAAGGAATCCATAGCAAGCGATCGAATTTGTCGCGCCACATGTTTCCATACGTGAAGTCGTGAACGATTTTCTTGCACAGAGCAGTCTTCCCGACTCCTGCGCGGCCCCGTACTAGGATTCGTCTCGGTCGCGCTGTCTTTCGGCCTTGAGTTACCCGCGGGTTGAAGAGACTTGAAAGCAGAACCTCCTTTGCGCTGTCGGGTTGGTCGACCTTCAATCGGGCTTTGAGCGAGAAAGGGGAAGAGCTTTCCTCGATGCCTTTGCCCTGTGGGCTGCTTCTTGCATCGCTACGCCACTCGACAATGGCCAAGTTGATGTAGCAGCGGTCTATGGGAAGGTCGTCGCCAGAGAGTCTGTCGATGCGAAGCCTGTCCGAACAGTAGCTTTTGCGAATTACTTTATCCGCTCGATCGATAGGACATCCGTGTCGAATTTTCCTCAGGATGAGGTCGATCTTTCCAGCCACAGAAATGTAACCCGGATCCTCGGGGCCACTGAATTTGTTCATCATGACATGTGTCCGCTGGAGGGGGAGGGCGTCCGGCACGATGTCCAGTACAGCAGAGCCGCGATCAACCAACTTCAGTGGCCAGTCAACTTCCGAAAGAGGTCATGGCGAAAACCTAAGAGAACCAGCGTACCTGTTTTGGCCTGCTCAGGCAGTCTGCTAACCAGAGAGGTAAAGCCTTTCGCAGGAGGTTTCCCTTCTTCATCTCGTAAAAGATGGCTATGCGATCACGGTCTGTTGGTGGCCAAATAGAAGTGAAGTTCCCTACTAGCTCTACGAGATAATTATTTTGCTTCACAAGATCTAGTCGATTCGTGACCTTGGTATTGGAGAGCTTCGCATTGCTCCGTAGAACAAAGCCTGCTTCTCGGGCTACTTGTTGGAACCCGGTCCCTCGAAAAGGGGTCGCCAAAAAGACAATTCCTCCGGTGGCCGTCCATAAGGATGCGTGAGTGTTCCCGGAAGAAGCTGCGATGACAAGAGCCTGGCTAAGCACAATGCCACCTAAGCATGAAGCGATGAACAAGATGGGTCGATCAGTGTCAGAGTGCCGTATTTCGATACCGTGGAGGAGGCTCCGGGCAAGCTCTTTGTCTGTCGGCTGAATGACATCTTTCTTTTCAAACAGGCCTGCCGGCCAGTCGCATGTAAAAATTCGAGCGTTCTGAATACGATGAGGGAGCATGTCTGAATCTGTGAGCCAATTTACTCCTGCGCTATGAGAGCCACGCTGCTCTCGCCAAACCCACGTATCAGGCGACTTCGTGTCGAGGCCATGAATAGCAATGATATCAACGTCGGTCTCGATTTCGGTTCCGTCGTCTCTCGGGTAAACTTGGCGTACTTGAACGCCTTTGTAGAGGTCCTGGCGCTCAGGCGCCGCATCGTCGGCTTGCCCGCGCTTCGGAGGTTCCCGTCCCAAATTCTGGCGAGATAAGAGACAAGGGGCGGCTATAGCTGCTGCGAAGGTGCAGACATTGGCAAAAGTTGTTGACTGAGTCATCCCGTGGTCCATGTCTTCGATATCATGGCTGGTCAGACTCAGCTAATGTAGAGGTTGTCGACTCAAAAGGGGAGCATAAAAGTATCGATTTCGACGGATAACAGTAAGGAAGATTAAACGGAAAACGAAGTGCTCAGGGCTCCCATGAACGCTGTTTTTCAGCCTGCTTATTGTACGGATAAGCGTACAGGCCTGCCTGCAGGGGGCGGTGACATAGCCCTCTCGATGTCATGTGGGCGAAGACAGGGTCGGGCTCATGCGGCCCAATAATCGTCATCGTGGCCCGTCCAAGGCACGGTATGTCCTGATGCTGATATTTTTGGATTGAGTAGCCGCCCAGTGTCATTATAGCTATATGAGGGTCGGAACCCGTTTCCTGCAGGTACTTTGTAGCCGTCGATGACAATCCGACTACGTACACCCCTAGTGGGAGCGGAGGGTGGGACACCTCGTAGCTGCCTGGCTTGATTCCATCGCCTTATTAGGGCCGGTGAGGCTCCTCTGAAGTTCAGGATGCCCACAAGCCGGATAGTGGCTCTGAGAGTCGCACTTTCGCTATAATGGTCTTTGCCATCTATTTATCGGTGGTCATCATGTCTGCTCAGCACAACAGAGAAGCCTAAAAGGCCCCGGAGAAAATAAAACGATCTTGTTGACCCGTGCTCTGACGATCTGGACATAGCGCGCTGCGATTGCGTCCAGATGTGGACATCGGTCAGCCAGTGAATTGCCATACCCCCCTGGTCTCTAGAGGACGGCCCGGCCCTCGGGGCACTATATCGCGTTTCATCAATATGTATCGATAGTGGAGGTTGTTCGGAAGGCAGGGTATACCGCGCTCAATCCTTCAGAGGTCAAGCAATCGAGGACACATAAAGCGAGTATGCACGTGTGTGGTAAATGCGCGCTCAGTGCCCTGTCCACAGGGCGCTATACCTGCAGCCTCACCCGCAGCCATGTCCAGCCCAATCATTGCGAAATGAAATGGATTCTGGCAGGACGGAAATGGCAGCGCCATGCGATAAATCACATAGCCTGGTCAGTAACGGCATTCGTGCTTCGATGCCAAGCAGGAGGTTTCGGGCTAGCATGTTGACCGTCATCTCAACTGTATCCGCCTTTCGAACACAACCCTGACTTCGTTGCATTCAAACTTCTCCGCCTGCCCCTGCGCCTGCCCCCGCAACTGCCACAGAAACCTGGAGTTGGCAGCAAGTTGTCGCGGCAGCCCTGCCTCAGGCAGCCGTCCCTTAGTGAGCGGCACATTGCTTGGTCAACCGCTTCTTATTAGCACAGTCAGCTACAGCCGTAATCACTCTCTATAAATAGGTAGCTTTCCTTTGTATTAGGCCTAGCTAGATCATGGACTTGTTTTCCCACCTGCCGTGCGACTAGTGTTGTGACACAAGGTGATATCGAAACGATGGAGCTGAATCGCTTAACAAGTCTTCCGCTTGGCCAGAATTCGGCCAGGGCAGTGCGTAGGCCCACTAGCAAAAGGGCGGTAGGACGAGTTGCGCGTCGCAGTTTTCGTGGAGAATCTGCTCGGATTTAATACGTCGATAACAGCCCCCCGGCCTGTTTGTCACTGTGCAAGACTCGCAACGGAATGAGCACAGGCGTTCCTGTGGCAAGTTCTTTGCAAAGATCTTCGACAAACTTCACAAGGCTCAGATGACGTGTTTTGATTCGGTTGTTCAGCATGTACCCGGCATCCCCCGGCTGTGGCGCATGCTGGGATCGCTTCGCTTCTTCACGAGATACACCAAATTTCTGCATCACCTCAATAGTCAAGTGCGTGAATCCCGTGCCGTGGGTCCACGGGGCGCCGTCCAAGATCTCTGTGACATCTTCGGGCCTGGACACACTATACAGAGTCATTCCACAAACCGTGAGGGTAAAAGGCTCGTTCGTCTTGCCAGAAAAATTCCTGGTTTTCGTAAAGGCCGTTTATTCGAGAACACTCTTGAATCGCTAAAGGTCACCCCCAGACTTGCACAGAATCATCCACGAGCTGGTGACAATTGCCAATAAATTGTGGTAGATGGCCTGCATCCGAGTCAGCTCTTGTTGCATCGCAGATCCTGGCTTGGGTCAATACCAATGACTGTGATCCACAGATCAGCTTTTTTCTTTGGGCTTGCTCGTGACGATCACTCACATGGTATCCAGTAGGGCATGTATCGCGGCTCCGAGGGCCATCCATAAATGCCATAAGTAAAGAGCGGCCGCAGCAGCCAACACTGGAGCGAGTAGTGGGATGAATACATAGATGGCTGATAACATATTGTGTTCGACAAATAGTGAGATAATGTTAGAGAAAATATGAATTTCCAAGCGATGAGTGCCCGATCCATGCAACCGAGAGAGACAGAGAGAGACAAAGTAAGCTATTTGTAGATCTCTGAGGCACACGTATTGGCAGCAAGCGTAGTGCCAGTCGATTCAAGCAATATCGTCTGCGGTCTATCAGCTTGATCGACATGAAACCGCTTTTTGGTGTAAATTGACGCAAAGTAATCGTTAGTGGTGTTCAGACCTCCATTCCTGAGCTGAAGCCAAGCCGTGAAGGAACGAAGGATGGCTGACGTATTTAAAGCTAGGTCGACAACGAAAACGCGTCGGGCCGCACTCTTGATGATGCTGGGGTCACCCTCGTTCGCTTCCACCCGTCTCAAACGAGTGTGGTTGCAACAGGACGAAAGGCGCTTCATCCTGCGTCGTCATTGGGGAGGTCAATGTGAGCAGTCATCTCCACTAAGCCCTTTGTCTAATCTAATTGATATTCATATCGATCCTCGCACTTTTGACGGCTGCCAACGAGAAAGTGCCAGCGAAAGTTTGGGGAAGCTGGGAAAGAGGGTTACGGCCCACGGTGAGAACTCCCTGCATCATATGCTCCCCAGTCAGGAGATTGACATCAGGGCGACCACCGTTCCTGAACTTTCCAGCGTTGCGCTGGCCAACGCGACCTGCTCAATATTGCCGTTCCAACGTATAAGGCTTCATCTACAAGGTCGCGCTCGCAAATCCGTGCCCACGTCCCTTCCTTGCCTCGGGAGCCCTAGCCGTCCCACAACCCCGTCTTCAGCATCTGCGCTCAATCCTTCTTGTCGCTTGGGTCCGACACAATGCCCTGCCCCTCTAACCTCCTTCGAGCCTCCTCAAGAGCCCAAGTCGAAACGCTATAGGTCCAATATCAGCAGCTGCACCACCGGCACCTCAACCCCGCGCACAAGATTGCGCTCAAACCGCCCACGTCCCAGGCACGAAAGTTGGAAACAACAGCATATACTTACGACGTATCCGGCTTAAACGCCAGCGCCACCGCCGCAACAACAAGGCTCCCCCCAAAGACATACATGGGCCACTCCCAGCCCTCTGCCTCGGCCTTCTCGCCGGGCTTGATACCCCAGAGCCAGCCGGTCGGGGGCTCGAATTGTGACTCGTTGCCGTGTCCGCTGCCATGTCGTCGGGTGGATGCGGAGAAGCTCCTCGGCGTGAGGGGATGGCGGGTGCATCGCGCGGACCGCAGCGGCGCGACGCACGTGCGTGTGAATACCATGACAGTGAAAGCAGATGTGCGTACGCAAATATGGTGGTGCGACGGTCGATATGCGTGGTTTCTTTCGGTTCCGTTGGTCTTAGCGTAGTGGTGAAGTTGCGATGGTGGATGGCGAGAGTCATTTGCGTGGATGGATGACTGACCCGGTTTCCGGCGGGTTGCGTCACGTGATGCGTTTGGTGTCGAGGGGAGGGGGGTGGCGGGCCAAGGGTGCATGGGGACCGATCTCGGCGACAATGACATCGATTGCCGTCACTGGGTGACAAGCCTTGTAAGATCATACATGGACTTATCTGCAAGCACAAGTCGCGGGATGTTCCTGGGGCTCTACTGGTCGGGGGCGGTCGGAGTTTCCCTGCACGATGCAGCAGGCTCTCATTTGTCACAAATTGACTGCTCGTCATCGCCTGCCTGTATCATCGCCTGGAAGCCAAGAAGCTCCGTGAACGCCTCTAGTGTCCGTGAGAGAACGACCGGCGATGAAAGTCTGAGGACCCAACAATACCATCAGTAGAGATTGTTTCAATGATATCCAATATGTATATGCAAGACCGTGTGGCTCCCTATGCCCAAGAATCTTGTCATGTAGTAGCCAAGATGGAATCAAACGCGACAAGTCCCTCAGCTTCAATTATCCAAATACGCGCCGTTTGTCAATTCACCCAGAATGTCCCTCGTAATCAGCTTCTCCTTCAACAGCACCCGTCCTCCGATGCGCGCCCTCTTCGGCGAGGGTCGGCGATTCTCCTTGTCTGCGGGATCAAACACGCCAAGCTTCGGCGCCTTCTTCGGGGACTTCGATTTCTGGGTCGGACCCCCCGTTGGCGTGGGTGTGCTCGACTTCTCAAAGTGATGACTGTCCAGGGCATTGCCTGGCAGATGGTAAATCCAATCCCTTTCTTTCATCATTGATATGAATCGGCCCAGCATGTTCTCCTTTCCACCATGCTGCAACGTGCTGACACTTCCCACGACAAGCAACTTTGTCTTCGCCCGCGTAAAGGCAACATTAATTCTCCTCCAATCCTTCAACAGATCGCCGATGTTGCATGCTTCGTTGCTGCGTACGAGACTAAGCACAATGACTTCTTTGTCTCGTCCTTGGAATCGATCTGTGGTGTGCATCTCGACACCTCCGCAACCTTTGAGCTTTTCCTTCAGCAAAAATAACTGTGCTCTGTAATGGGTCATGACTCCAATCTCGGATGCTGGGATACCGACACTCAAGAGACTCTCCACAATCTGTGACACGATCCGCACTTCGGCTGAGTTGACAATTCGCTTTCCTTGAGCCTCCTCTCGCGCCAGGGGACGGACGGTGTCCGTGTTGATGAAGCGTACTCGGGCCTCGCTGTCCAGAAGATCGTACAGCCAACAGCGTGACGGCCCAACGCCTGTGCAGAAGGATCGTGGTGGTTGTGAAAGCGCTAGGGAAGACGCATTGTAGTGATGCTGGCTCAAAGCACCCATATGCGGTACACTCAGCTTTTTCTTTCGGAGCGATTCGGCCCCGCAACGTAGTTTTCCTTCGTAGATCAGTGTATTGCTGAGCGTCATGATGTCTTCGCACATGCGGTACTGGTGTGTCAAATTGACAACAGCTTCTGGGTGCGCATCGGAGAGAAGTTTGAACAGGCTGACATCCAGACCACCCTCGCGAGCCTCTTCGTTGCGTACAACGGGAGGCAATTGATTATGGTCCCCAACAAGAACGAAAGCACGTGCCATGCGAATCGGTCCGGCACATATGGGCAGTGTGATTTGCGATGCCTCATCGACAATGCAATAATCAAAGGACCTCTCGTGGAACACTGGATGATTGATTCCCAAACACGTCGTGGCCACGATTGGCGTGCCGTGCCAAGCCTCCTTGATCTCTTCAAATGTCTTCTTGTGACGTCCAGCCAGATGGGCAAAACCCTGCACATCTGGGTGAACCTTCGCTGGCGCGCCTAGCCGAAGTATTGGTATCATATCGCTTTTGAGCTTCAGCAATATGTTGTCAACTGCCGTATGAGTATGCGACGTGAGAAGAACAGTTTTGCCTTGTGAGACCAGAGCCCGAATAATATGCGCGATAGTCGTCGTTTTACCCGTGCCAGGCATGCCGAGCACTAAGGAGTAATCCTGAGTACTCATGACCTTTTCAATTGCCCGCTTTTGATCGATGTTCAGACTCTCCTCACCCGCAATCGTATACTGGGTCGGCGTGGTTTTGAATCGTGGGGTTGCCAGGTCGACAATCAGTTTTCGTATCTGAGGCGCTGCAGGCACGTCGTTGGTCATCAGTTGAACTAGGTTATTTCGAACAGTAGCCATGCCGTTGCTGAACTCGTCTTGATCCAGACGGTAGCGCACTGGCGGCGCTTTGTTGTTATCTTTCATTTGGTCTGGCAAAACTCCCGGTTGTGTCACGTCCATAATGCTGGCGAATACCTGATTGTCTTCTTCATCGAATCCAGGTTGCCGTATTCGCGCATTGTGCAACCTCCTGTCGACAGCCACGCTGATCCTTTCTTTGCGAACAGACGTGACGTATCCGATGGCCAGGGCAAAATGGCCTTCTTCATCCGACACGACGATGGGCTCACCTGTGCTCAGTTCGGATTCCAGGAAGGAGAAGCCAGGTGCGTGATTGAGCTTGACGAATGTGTAGTGGAATCGATTGATGCGTGGATTGTCGATGTCAACCGAAGCAGAGCCTTCTTCGATGACAACGTCAGAGAAGCACCTCGATCGCCTTTCCCGCTCAACGCTCGTCATTGTCCAAAGTTCTCGTTTTGTCTTCTGACTCTCCTTCTCTTCGATTGTGAGCAGATTTTCCCATTTGATGAAGAACTCCTGATGCACTGGTGTCAGATGCTTGACCAGTTCGTCGAACTTCTCGTTCATGCCACTTGATTCACCGTCCCCGTTGTCCGCTAGACGATGATAGGTGAAGCATGACGTCTTCGCATAACATTTGCCACACATGTGTTTGTTCTTCAGCATTGGCGGCAGCTGAACACTCCTCTCACGGACGAAGCATGCCAATCGGTTTCGTTGCAATATCATGTGTCGTAGCTCGTGCTGAATTGCTGGTATCCTCATTGTTTTTGATGTCTCCATGTAGTACAGCACTCCGTATGCAATGTCGATGTCATATCGATCGGAGAGCAGCAGCGTATAAAGCGCTGTCTGCGCCATGTGACTACTATTCGCATACTTACCAGTCTTGACCTCAAATGGCACCGTCAAGGTTCGAGTGCTCTTGCCGTCGCTCATGACAGCTTCTACAGTCGCGTCGATATTTCCTTTCAGTCCATACATTGGCGACCAAACATGTTCTTCAACATCGAGCAACTTGGTGATTGCCATATTGGCCGTTTTCCCATTTCGGTCTTCGACAATTGCGTCGGCCTGATTGATCAGTCAGCCGCTCATAGTAGTTTTGGGGGGCATCGGTTCCGATATGCACTTACCTTTGGCTGCGGCGACACGAATGATTTGGCCCAATAAGTAATTTCTGTCATCTTGGACTGCAGATGTTCCCTTGCACTCGGAAACCCGACTTTGATGGTGTACAAATCTTCCACATGCTTTTCGATTATTCGATCGACAATGCTACCAAGAAATGGCAAATCCCATTGGTTTGCAAGGAGCGCTTCTTGGAAGATTTCGTGTAACATCGTGCCGTACACAAGTGGTGGTGTTGCCTCGCTCGTCGTTTTCAATCTGTCTTGCAAAACGGCTCGGCGTATGCAACCGAATGAGTCGGCCACAACTGTGGACGAAATCAGATGGTCGGGATGCAGTATCAAGAGGTTTTGAGAATCGTCAATGATGCATTGGCCACGTGGTGAGAATGTTCCGATAATATGGACATAAGAGTCTGTGTGCACCGGGGTGTCGTACCAAGCTCCGCGCAAGTGTACAGTTCTATTTGCTTTGGAGTTGTCCGCTTGTATTATAAGAATCTGAACGATCGTGAGCATGGCTTTCAAACACTGATTGGGGAGGAAACAATGGTCGGCAGACCTTTTCTCGTCGCTTTATTTCGTATGTATCAACGAAGTCACTGTCTAGAATACTTATGACTAGATACCGTTGGATTGTTCTTGCTTTCTCATTCTTCTAGTCTTTTTTAGTCCACAGAACGTCAACACAGCCTGAAAAAACTTTCACGTACGCTCTCGTGCGGCGCTCCCTGCCTTTGTATTGATTGCGTTGCAGCCAGCTCTACGGCATCGTAGTCGATGTCACCATCGAAGTCATCGTCGAACTCATCTCCCGGACTCCGTTGAAGCTCAGAAGATCGAGAACCTGCTGAGACATGTTTCCTAGGAGTTACAACGCGAGGCTCGCGTGCTTGTGCAAGGACATCGAATATGGAATCATCCATCTCGTCAAATTGATCGATCAGTCCATCTCCACTTTCCGAGCCAACTTTCGAGCTACTTTGAAGTAGCCTCGTTGTCTCTGGGATTTCAGTAACGGGTTCGTCGGCTGGACCGCTGGTTGGTAAGGTTGCCTCAAGTTCAATCAACGTATCGTCGTCGAGATCGTCATCTCCATAGTCGGAAGATGACGATGCTGCCTCCCTCCGACCGATGACTTCCTTCGGTTCCGATAATAGTCTCCGTCTCTTCGGAGAAGGTGATTGCATCAATTGCGCTCGCAGATCATTTTGACTTTGCCCATGTACGCTGCTGGCGACAGAGTCCAGAAGTGCTGTGACTAACGATGACTTTGACGCGGCTTCAAGCTCTCGCTGTTGACTGGCGCTTTGACTGCTTGATCTCCATGTCTCCAACTTTCTCCGCTTCGGCCAGTGCAGCCCGCAGCTGGTAGTTCGTCGTAAATGGACATCGCCTTTATGACCAGTCCTCCCCTTTGATGGTTTCGGAGACGAGGAGAACATTAGGTGTGCCAGAGCAGGGTTCACCGCACCTGTCGGTGTTTTAGAAGCTCCTGATCCGGTCATTGAGTATCGATCCCAGAGCTCTAATGTAGGATCTGCATGCGGTGACTTCCAAGCTTTCGTCAATTCCTCCAAATCGATCGCAGGCGTGTATTCCTTGTCCGCAGTTGGTGAGGAAATTGGAGATGAGCTTCTGGCGCGCTTTCTCCCCTTCCGCATCAATACCGGGGAAAGGTCATCGACGTTGCGCTCACTTCGTTTATTGTCCCAGAATAACTTATCATCTTGCGGGGTTTCGTCGTTCGACTTCGCGGATACATCACCCGGCTCGATCAAGTCTTTCCAATTTAGTCGCGTCACAGGCGTCACGGCTTCGTGTGCTTTCACAGTGTCTTGATCTTTGATTTTGGCAAGAGCAGGCTTGGCCTCTTCCGTAACAGGTTTCGAAGCTGCGTCTTCCCTGGGCTTGTACTGAAACTTATTCAGTTTGTTTTTCGTATAGTCGCACACGGGAGGGAGAGCCCTGGTTTTTGGTCCTTGCAAATTAGTCGGATGACTATGTGATCGTCGCCATGGACTGCGGTTCTGTACTGAAGTCAGTTCAGGCTTTTCTCCCTGATTTTCTTTCACAACCAAGCAGAGGGGATGTTTACGGTTGAGTAGCCTACACGCTCAGAATATGACTTCTGAAGCGGCATGATGGGCTAGCAAGCCACTTGCCATGAGAATCGCCCCGGTCGATGCTTTAGTGTGCCCTTTCTACAAAAAAAAAGACAGAGGAGAAGACCAAAAAAAGATTACACGCCCAAAAAACAGCAAATCGACATGAGAGCGTGGATTGCAAGTCAAAATGAATGCAAGCAGAAGTAAGCCCTTGCCCCGGACCGGGAATAATGGGTCTGGGGAGACGCGTTGAGCGGCGCTGGGGTCGCGTCGGACCCCGCTGTTGTTTGACCATAGCGTCGACGCAACACAGCAACAGGTCTCCATCACGTGTGGCACTCGGGTTATCGATAAAGCTTACCTGCCCTATGCGTCACCATCCTGCCCACGACTCGAGTCCGACGCCCCATTCTCCAAATCATCATTGACTTGGGGCTTCTAAGCACATTTGCTCCAGCAGTAGTCGGGAAGATGGATCAACCAAGTGGGAGGGATGCCGAGCCCCCGCGTCCGTCAAGGGCAGAGCAATTTCGAAAGACCCAAGCTGCCATAGAAGAGCGACGGCACCGAGCCATGGCAAACCGGCAGCAATATCAACCCCAGATCCATGAGCAAGTCCAGCGATTGTTCTCTGAGTACCAAGCACCATTCTACGCCAGGATTCGTGGATTCGGGCGCCAGGAGACCCTCGCGCTCGCCGAGAGCACCGTCCTCGGCCTCGCCGCCGGCACAAATCGGAGGCTTAGCGACACAGAGACACGGGCTTTGACCGAGCACTTCTTGTCCAGTGTCCACAACATGCTCGCCTGGAAATGGATCATGACGGGCCTGGCGGCGTACATGACGTATCGCGGCCGTCAGACTATGCGCTTCCCATTCTTGAAGCCGGCTCTCAAAGGTGGCAGGTTTGATCCTGCCACAGGCGGCCCTCAAGTGCGCATCATGTGGCACACTGCGCGATTCGCCGCGTATTATGGCGCCTTCTGGCTCATGGGCGAGCCGGTATTCCAGGGAGGCAACTTTATGCGCCAGAATCGTGCAATGAACGCCGATCCCCGATTGACCGCGCTATTGACAGATACCCGCAGGCAGGCTGGTGAGGTGTCCGGCGTCGTTGATGATGCAAGCAATCGGCAATACGGCGAGACTTGGAAGTTAGAGGCGCAGCAGGAATATTCAAACGCTGATGAAACGTACCAGCCTACTTCATCACAAGCACAGAGTCAGCCGTCGTGGCCATCGACTCTTCGATCTCAGTCTGATCAGCAGCAATCTCAATCAAGGCAATGGGATGCAGCGGACCCTAACCTCGATGATGCCTCCCCCACATCCTCGTCATTCTCATCGAATGGGGATGCTAATGCGGGCGGTACTTCAACATGGGATCGCATTCGTCAACAATCACAGCATTCGCCCCGTCTGGATCGCTCGCAAAACCGCGCATCATGGGAAGCATCCCAAAGAACAGGCGGGTGGAAGAGGGACGATGATGCGGCCCCCGGGTATCGTGGGTCGAACGAAAATTACACATATTCAGCGATTGACGAGGAAAGGGCCACAGCTAAGTCTCAAGCACAGAAGGATTTCGATGAGTTGCTAGAAAGAGAGCGAAGAGGAGCAGATCAGGAGCGAACATCATGGGTGAGGAGGTAAACTATTCATATATATCAAATGGCATTTGCGTACGTCCGTCCCTCTCCGCCGGGTGACAATACCTATTCGCCAAAAACCCCGCGCATCGTTGCTGGAAAGTAGACTTGTCCCACATTTTCACGCAGGCGCAATCTGAATTGATATTGATGCAAAGCGGACATGTATTAATTTCAGCCTACGGCCAAGTTCAAACTACTTTTTGACATCCTCGTGCACTTCTACAGGTTTGACTTCATCGCCGTCCTGTTGGACAACCGTTTCCAATATGCTTTCGCCGGCAGTATTTGAGGCGAGTGTCAGCTCGCGCTTGGACCCGGAATCCACATCGGCATCAATGGAATCCCTTCCTTTGGATTCTGGCCTGCTTGTGAGCTCTTGCGGTCCAGCCGCCGCCTGGTCGTCTTGGGCGACCCTTGTCGAGATCGGCTCTTTGCTTGCATCTGTTGTGGCAGCGCCTGGCTCTCCTGGCTCGAGCTGACTCGAGGGGGCTGGGACGGCCGTCTCGCCAGAGGAGCCGCATGCGACTTGTCCAGCCTCTGGATCCATTGACCATACTGTCTGTGGCAGCGAAAATGAAAGCACAGGAGCATTCTTAGCTGCTTCTGCCGATGCTGCTGCTGTGGAAGCCACAGCTGGTGCACGGCGCTGAGGGCCACGAGCTCGACCCTTCCGGGCATCGGACAGCGGTGTCTTTTCCTTCTCTTCTGATATCTCTTCTTCTTCGACATCGTCCTTCTTCACAGCCTGTGGCCCCAGCTGAAGACGTCTGTTCAGATCGCTCATGAAGCCAGCTTGGAGGGCAGCTATTTTGCCGCCAACGGGGCGATTGGGAACAGGTGGTTTCGGCTTTGACAGCCCAGCGTCCTTTGTAGTCCCTGGAGAACTTTTCGCCGGTCTTGGTGGGATAGATGGCTTGGGTTTAGCGGAAGCAGGAAGCGCTGGTTTGACGAACGCATCTTCACTGTCTTGCTTGTTCGATGTCTCTGAATCTTCAGGCCGTTCTGGTGAGGAAGATGATTTCTTGGCAGGCCGAGCCGGTATTTCAGGTTTCGCTGGCTCCGCAGCAGAATCAGTGGAATCAGAGACTTCGGTCTCATGTATATGACTCTCTGGAGCATCTTCCCAAACGTCTCGACTGGGAAAACGTCTGCTACAAGACGGTCTTTCGGATTTCAAATGAGCTTGGTGCCCAATCCAGGTCGGCGGCTTGGATTCTTGCAGTGGGAGGAAGCTATTGCTCCGCCCGACACTCTCTTTCTCCGCCAGCTGCTCCTGATAGAGAGCAAAAGCTTGCGCAGGCGTGATCGGACGGCCAGCGTTTGCTGAGGACCGTCGCCTCTCCTGCTCTGGGACATCTGGCGTGGAGACTTCCGCTGTGGCGTGAACGCTGTTCGGCGCGTCTTCCCAGACGTCCTTACTGGGAAAATGGTGTCGCTCACATTGCTCATCTGCGGATTCCTGAACCTCGGCTTTTCCATCCTTCCCGTCATCGGGAAATAAAGGGTCGTATTCTTCCACGTCCTCGAGAGGCGTGTGCCTGATATCTTTCTGTTGAGACGATTGACGCTGCATCCTCGGGCGACTCGTCGGACGGCTGGGAGGACGACTAGGAGGATCGTCTGAATCATGAGAGCTATCATGACGCTGTAAGTGAGGACGAATGGCAGGTTTGTGCTTAACAGGACTGATGTCCTTGCTGACTTCATCAGAGGCTAGAATAGGCGCGTTGTACGCCTCTGGCTCGTCATCTTTCCCTTCTCCGTAGTGATAGAACTCAGGGTTCTTGCCGTCATCAACATGAACAGTCTCCTTGTCATCCGTGAGCTGCTGGGGTGTCGTAGTAGTACTCTCATCGTTCGACACAATAATCGAGGCGGGTCGAGACGAAATTCGCGACGCATATTTTTCTGTCGCCTCAAAGGCGACATCATCCGTGGGAGTGCCGCGAACATCGGAAGAACCTGTTGAGGCAATTAGAAGATGATTTCAAGAAGAGTCCAAATCAAACGAATTGGATCACAAACCTGTGGCTGCCTGGCGATTCGCCGTGTCTCTAACCAATTTGTTCAAGTCAGAACTGCTCATGGCAAAGTCGTTTTGTCGATCGTGATGCGGCGTGTGACGCTCGCGTTGAAGAGCCTCAGGATGTTTATCATAATAGGCCTTCTCTAATCGGTCCTGCGGAGCCAGGCCATGCCCATGCAGGCCGTAGCTTCCTGGGGGCAGTCCACGTGAGCTCAGCTTTCGATGGTGGTTCTTTTTGGGCGATTCACTCCCCGGGCCGGGAGAGGGGGCCTGCACGTCCCCCAAATGCTTGTTCATGGGAACGCGCTGGCCAATTTCTGGTATACCGTGCTCGTCCTCAGTATGGTCGCTATGAGCAGAGTAGATGCTCTCTGGCCTCTTCTTGTTAGACCCCCGGGAGACGGCCCTGTCATCGGCGGTACTGGGCTGGCCGATTCCAAAGGAGGCTGCTTTATCTGAGTCGGTGCGAGTCACTGCCATGACCTGCTGCTTGGCGCTGGAAGCAGGCAGAGAAGGCTTCGGCGCATGGAGCTTCAAGCTCTCGTCGACCAGGCGGGTCTGCTCCGGAGCGGAGGGCCGACGCTCCGCATGAGTCAACTCAGAAGCTACAGCAGAGTACTCCATACCCTCTTCCCCCACCGAAGGCAAGTCGACACTGCGGGCGCGCTCGACGGGGTCGTTCGACTGATGCTTCTGAGAGTGATACTTGCCCGCCTGTATGTCGGAGCGCTCGCTCGGTATGCCTTGCATCAGCGGGGACCGTGCGAATCGATCGCGGCGAGGAGACACGGAACGGTCGACTTGTTTGTTGACGGGACGAGGGGGCACTTTCGGTATGAGGTTGCCAAGGATGTCTTTGTCCGTGGACCTAGTTGGACGAGGCGGGACTGCCGGTGTTTGTGCCATGGCGGCTGTTGACATTGTCGTCGTGTAAGTCGGAGACAGTCGATGTGTGTGTCAAAGTGCAGTGCGAAGTGTTTTCTGGGACCGAGTGAAGTCAATCGACATGCCAGTGCGTCGAGACAGCAGATTTTAATGTCGATTTGGGCAGAACTGTAGACGCTGCATGCCTGGAGATGTGTCAGAAAAGCGATGGCTTGTGGCTGACCGCCGTGAGCGATCAAAGTTTGACCGGCTGGGCGTAGTATTGATAAACAGAAACCCACCACGCGGCAGATAAGGGGAACAATAGGGTCAGGGAGCAAGTCAGCCTGCTTAGGCTCGCAGGCTCCTTTGCTACGAGACTTGCAGAGCCAGTCGGTCTTGTGGTGAGGCTTTTGCGGCGGCCAGGCCTTGAAGCATCTGCGTGACGCAGTGCGTCATGATTCTGGCCAAAGGGGTGCGTTCGTGTGAAGAATGCAGGGACGTCACCAAGAGCGATGTGCTTGTGGGTGTGGCTGCGTTGACGCAGGGCGCAGGAGTACTTACAGATTGGGCAATTGAAGCTTCAGGAGTCACCGAACATCGGGTGTAAGTCGTCACTGGGCGTGCGACGATCTGCGGTAATAGATATGATATGATGGAGGAGATCTGTGAGCGTTGAGGAAACCAGCAGTGGTGACAATCACATATAATAAGTCCCTCTCTCGAATGACATGCGGCGGGCGTCGACGAACCTGTCTCTACCAAACCCAGTTCCGCCTGGCTGCTGGGCCTCTGGCGTCACCAAGCTGGGTCCGATCCACTTACTGTGCGAGGTCTGAGACTGGGCACTATGCAGCACCCAGGACTCAGAAGGGGAGGGTACCTAGCCTTCCGGCCGCTACCCTCCTGCAGTCTCACCTCGTCCTGCCCAGCGGACACGGACGCCAGCTCGGCAGCGGGCCCGGTCCATTCAGGGATGTTCGGTAAAACTTGGACATGCTTGGTACATGCACCCCCAACCGGCCATGTTGCAGGTTGACGCTCTCGCGAGGCGGCTTTGTGGTTCTGTAACAAAGAGCGGCCTGCTGTTTTCCTATTTGATCTGAGGACTCGATTGCATTCACGTCGGTTCAACGATCTACCCTGCAAGATATCTACCTACCTTAGGTAGTCCATTACCTCGACAGCATGGGGCACTCACGGCTCGCGGTTTGCAACGGTCTTGAAAACACAGTGCGTCGCCCGGCGGGCCAACCCCACTGCGGAACGCTAGTCGTACTGGCTGCAAGCGGTGTCTCGTCCACACATCGCCCTGACAAGTCGGATGACCAGCATGGTTTTATTGTAATACCGTGCATGTTCGCATATTATATGCAAGGCTTCTTAATGCAAGCCTTCCGCTGATTTATTGCTTCACCTTTACGTACAAGTATATGTATAATCTACCTCGATACTTCGTGCGGAGTGCACCTTTGGTCAATGCAGATTGGCAGAAGGCGACGACTGAACTCAGCATTCCCTTCACGATTCCTGGAGAAAAAAGCAATTAGCACGCGGACTGCCTAGTCTCCCAGGAACCGAACCCCTCGGCAGGGTTGTGTGTGCATCTGTCGAATGCGTGTCATTGGGAGAATTTGACGCCGGCAACTCTAACGCTCAAACCGTCGTCGTCTTGACCCGAGCTGGCACCTGGACAGCGATCAAGACGTATCTGCTTACGCCCTGGCCGCCCTGCCCCTCCATCCGCCAATGACGTGCCGATCTTGTCAAACCGGCTTATTACGTGCAAGACAAACTTGATTACGCTACACCGTGCGGGATGCCTCCTGGAGACTTGCGGCGTAATGCACTAACCATTCGTCATGATTTGTTGCGCCCCGCGATTTGATCTCGATGAAGCTGGGTTTTTGCGATGGAGACCATCAAGCTTACGGCCGCTGCCGGTTTGCCTGTTTCTGCGGAGCTCGGATGATTGGTTATCTACGGAGTAGTACCTTGGAGAAATGCATCCAGACGCATGCCAAAGAGTCCTTCATGTTTCGTCTTGACTGTGAAGCCTCCTGACCGACAGGCAAGGAAGGTGTGTTTGACGATTGGAAAACATGTGAATGCGAATGACTTGAAAGGGTATGCCTGACTCGCGCAAGGGCCCCGTCATCGATGGCTTTCGGCCCAAGTACCTGCATCTAACGTAAAGTGAAGTACGTACTCCGTACTGTAGGTACTCTTTGAGGTGCATGAATTCTCACGCAATAGGTACTGACCCACTCAGTGTACGGAGTACGCACTTGTCGCGTCACATTACATAAGCGGGTACGGTACTAATCAAACATCCATAACCTATTATTGAGACCTACTGTTACGCGCTGGTTCTTTCTTGTTTTCTGGTGGATTCGTCACAGTGAAGTGGAATTTAAGTTAATGTTCAATGTAATGTTCAAAGATACTTATTATCCTCTGCTATCTAGTTGGGTATTTTTGCCCTTTTATACGTTAAATCCATCCTGCGGCCTGTTGGACCGACCATGTCGGGTCCGACCCATTTTGCGGCGTAACACCACCACCGCAATGCCCCTAGGAAGACCTTGCGGGAAACACTACGCATCTCCTGCCCCCCCGGTGTTGCATACTTTACATACACATACTTTTCGTTACTTACCTGGTCAATGGCCCAACTTCCGTCATTTGGCCTGCATTCAGCTCCACTGGTAATCAACGGGTCACATTGACTTTTGAGATGTCTCGTGACGCAGAAAACTGCACCGTCATCGGCGTCGCGACAGTCCTCTTGGTTATGATTAGGTTTCATCTAGGCCACACATTGGCAGCAAAAGTCGCGGGTGGCATTCACACGGGCAGTCTGGAGCATCGACAATCCTATTGGAGCGGCTGCACAGCACAGGGGGGGGGCTAGCCGTGATGATCAACGCCGTTTCCCCACTGCAGCTCCCCCGTCATCGGATGCCCCGCCTCGCCTCGATACTCGATGCAGGCCAGACTGGAGTTTAAGAAGGAGGAAGACGTCCTGCTCTACGAGGCTCGACGGTTTTCTCGCACACCTCAATGCTAGACTTCATGTGCAGAGGAGAGGCTGTGAGAGGAAGAGAAGAAGTAGGAGAAAGAAAAAAGGAATTTCACGAAAGGGAGAAGAACAAAGTCAAGAGGCAGACAGAATGTCTAGACCACATGAGCACAAACTTGCTATTGTCACGGGCGGGTCTCGAGGTTCGTCAGTTGTTCAACACCACCTGCCTCGTCTCCGAATAATGCGTAAGCGAACTGACGCGACCAACAGGCATCGGCGAGGCAGTGGCTCAAGCTCTCGCCCACAAAGGCGCCAATCTCGTTATCGTATACTCGTCCAACGGATCGAGGGCAAAGACGGAGCAGCTCTGTGCGCACTTATCATCTGCCCATGATATACACTGTCTGCCCGTGCAGGCGGATCTCGGCGATGCAGCTCCCGCGTCGGAGAAGATCCTATCAGCGGCCAAAGAGTTCTTTGCTTCGTACAACTCCTCTGACCCGTTTCGGGTGGACATAGTGGTGAACAATGCCGGGGTGTCCTCGAACCAGTTCCTCAACGACACCTCTGAAGGTCCCATCACCACCGAAGAGTTCACACGCGTGTACGCGGTGAATGTGCTGGGCCCGCTGCTGCTGATACAGGCTCTTGCGCCCTTCCTGCCAGAAGACCGGTCCGGCCGCATTGTGAACGTGTCGAGCGTGAGCTCGTCTATAGGCTACGAAGGCCAGTCCGTGTACGCGGGCAGCAAGGCAGCCATCGAAGCCATGACGCGTACTTGGAGTCGCGAACTGGCAAGCAGGGCCACTGTGAACGCTATCAACCCCGGCCCCATCTGGGGAGATATGTACGCCAAGGCTGGCGAGAGGTTTTGGAAGATCAACCAGCCGCATGTGGAATGTGCGCCGCTCTCTGAGTATCATGGTGAACAAGTGGTCCTAGACAAGTTGGGTAGTGATGCGGCGCGGTACGATCGGTTGGTGACGGAGGGGTGGGGAGGTCGGAGGCCGGCGTTCACGAGTGAGGTTGCTGGTACGATTGTCATGTTGTGCTCGGATGAGGCTGGCTGGACCACGGGCAGTGTGGTGTGCGCGAATGGGGGGATGAAGATGTCGATTGCGTGAAAGACACATATCACTTGAGAGTCAACTTTGAGGATGAGGTATACTATACTATCAACCCAATGAGTTCCAACACACGAGTTTCCGTGACGTCCAGGACCGTGGGAGGTAGGTGCAAACATGCGTTTCGTAGAACCGGCTCTCTCCGCGTCGAACGAGTCATCCCATTCACAGCACCATGAACAGCCAAGGCGAAGGCGAGCGGGCCATCCCATCACGGCGTCTCCAGCATCTTCTCCACCACGGTAGCCAAAAGTCGTCCAAAGAAACGGCCTTGTTCCCAGACATGATCGTGATCGCCTTCTCCCTCCATCAGCTCCACGCTCAGCCCAGACGCCGCCCTGGAAGCGAGCAAGCTGTCCCTCATCGCCTCGCCCTGCGCAAAGGGCACCAAGCTATCCTCCGGGCTCTGCACCAGCAGCACCTGCTTGCCCTGCGACCAGTCCTTGGCCCAATCCTTCACCGAGGCCGGGCTGACCGACACCCACATGTCTTCATCGTCGCCAAACGCATTCCTCATGAACTGCCGATACACGGGCACATAGTCATCGTACTTGCCTCCGGGGGAGTGACAAAGCCGCGGCAAGTCATACAGCCCATTCAGTCCGACGATGGTCAGCGGCGGGTATATCTGCGTCTGCACCCCCCATCTCATTGGGTCCATGACGGTCTGGAAGGCCAAAGTCGCGCCGCAGCTGTGCCCCATCAGGATGTATCTGCTGCCAAAGCCCGCCGTTTGCTGCAGGAATGCAATGGCGGCCAGGACATCAGCAATGTGCGTCGGGTGCCGAGCGTTGCGGCTGGCGTCCGACGGACTGCTGGGCTGCGTGTCGTGCTGCGCATACGCCGAGAGCGAGTAACTGATGGAGGCGAAGGCAACCGGGCCACGGGTCAAGCAGTGCGGCGCGAGGTGTTTGAGCGCGGGCGTCAACGTCATCGACGTGATGAGCGGATCTCGCCAGGCGCCGCCGTGGATGTAGATGACCCAGAGCGTGTCGGGGGAGGGAACCCATGGTGGCGGCAGCGGTGGCGACGACGACGACAACGATGAGCAGGGTGTGTATCTGGTTGGGATCCAGACGTCGACGTGCTGCAGCTCATTCGGCCGTGACAGGTACGGGACCCGAGATTTGTGCCACATGGGCACGGCCAACGCAGGACTCTCCTCCCATGGCCGCGTGGACCAGCCATGGTGCCGGGAGTTCATGTCGGCGAGGTCAGACATATCGCACAGCAAGCGCGGCAATGCATCGAGGAAACTTGCCCGCCTGGGTTCTAGAAGGAAAAAGAAACGACGCTAATAACGGCGCGCTGAGGAAAGGGGAGGGGAGGGGATGGGAGGGAGAATGTGACGCTTCACTCGACGGCCCTTTTCCTCCGACGACCGTCCCCCTCGTCTTTGGTTGTGTTTTTGCGCGCAGTGAATGATCGATGGAACAAAACGTGTTGGTATTCATCCGGTTTGAAACACCACGTTGACGTGCGCTAAACATACTCAAGTGTAGATTGAATGCATGAATGACTCGGCACTAAAGACAACGTTTTACCTCCCCAACAAAGCTTCTCTCCCTTTTCCACGTTCCGACAGGATCAACAGCGACAAAAACAACAGTGAATGCTTCCGGGACACTCCTCACCCATCCTCTCCAGCTCAAGCATTTTCCAATCGATGATCCTTTCCACAGCTTCCTCATCCATGATATCAGGCTCAAGATCTTTCCAATCAATGATCCTTTTCGCAGCTTCTTCAGGGTGTCCTCCACCCGCGTGGTGAAGTCGTGCATGCACACCCACCAGCAGAAGCGAGTAGATCCAGGCCGTCGCAAGGCCGACAAAGCATCTCTCCCATCCGAACGCTGACATGCTTCGGCCTTGAAAACGATGCCATGCCCGCGCTGCCAGATGACCGACATTGAAGGCGGCGAACCATCTCCACGTCCGAGGGTGCGCGCAGACACGCTTGATCTTCACCCACATGCTCATGGAAGCATGGAGTTTTGGTGGTATTATGCCACACCCGTCCACGAATGGCGCCGCTCCGAAAAGAAGAGGCAGGCCTCCGCATGTGATGAAGGGGCTGTTCAGGATGTATCCGATGCATGGAATGCTACAGATCAGGGCCAAGAGGCCGAATTCCGCACCGGGGTCGCGATCCAAGGGCGGTGGCGACATGGTTTGCTTGTGTTGGTAGGTGACCATGTGCGTCTCTATGCAAGGAATGGGCTTGTATTCAAGGAGATGCGTGTGTGGTCAACTTGTTCGTGCGTGGTGTGTATGCGAGAGTGAATGTGAGAGTGGTTGTCGTTGACGTTTGTGTCACCGTGGGTTCGTGAAGTTGCGAGCTTTCATAGTCGTCCATGTTTGATGCGTCACGCGGTCACCAAGGCAGCAAAGTGGCGGACGAAGCAGTCTGCCTTGTTTACTTTGATCGCGTTGAGCTACGCGATGGAAAAATCTCTGCGCCAGACCAAAGTCTTGAACGCGGAGGCTGTTGCAAAGGCTAACGAGCCTTGCCTGCAAATGTGGCGTCTGTTCAATAATATCAGAATCATCGCTTTTTTTTTATCGCGAAAGAGACTCATCTTGAAGAAAACGAGACAGCTTCCGTCAACTCTGGCACTCCTCATCATATTGTCTGCTCATTCCATCACTGGACGGGGAAGTCCAGCCACGGATCCCGGTGAAGATTGAAGCTAGGTTCAAAGAGCATCGTGCAGCGCTATTGAAAGTTGAGCAAAGAGGCAAGACGGGCTTGAGCCCAAAGAGCATAAAAGAACCGTCGAGATGATTACAACAAACCTTTCGAATAACCTTCTCCGATAAACAGCTCGGCTCAACTTTTGTGGCACCAAACGGCGAGGAAGCTACGTCAAGGAAGCTCAATGTTCATTGCCGACACAAAAGCGACGGTGATTGACCAGTAAGCAAAAAAGGCTAATGCAGATAGCAAGCGACATCTCCTCAAAGCTTGTCACACATATATGTATGTATGTGATACGGAGTATTAGTTCGAGCACTACGGAGTATTTACGAGGATGCTCCATATGGTCGACCACTATTGCCTCTTTGGGGCGGGAGGGAGGTTGGGGCCCGCATTGTCGAAGATCCAGGCACTGCCGCCACACAATGACGTACGTACAAAAGCGGCGGCGGCAGCAGCAGCAGCAGCAGCAGCAGCAGCAGCCCACCTCGTCAAGTCGTCTCATGCTCAGTCGCACATCCGCACCTTGCACGCCCCGTGGCTTGCTTGACTTATTCTTGCCATCTCGACTGAATATCGCCTTCTCACTTGAGCAGCGCAGTGATCCCCTCTTTCCCTTTCCACGCCTACAAAACATACCACGCCGTAGAGTGTCCACCATGTCCTCCTCCTCCTCCCCCTCCTCCTCCGCCCCCATTGACGTCAGCTCGCTCGCACAGGACTCCAAGTCCAAATATGAGTCCAAGATCATCGCTGTTCTCTCGAGCGCCATCGAGAAGTCGTCGCCCGTTGACCAAGTCGCCGAGAAGGCGGCCAGCGAGATCGATCAGCTCTACCCTGGTAGCAACTCCGAGGCCGAGGATTTCCTCTGGAGCTTCTGGACAGTCCTTGTCAATCTGGCCAAGAAGATTCCCGCCCAAGATGACCGTCAGCGCCTGCTTGTCCAGCTCGTCGCCGGGCTGGTAGCCAAGAGGGACGACGAGGCTGTACTGTGGAGGCAAGTGACGCGCGTCTGGACCGAGGTGCCCATGCTGGGACCGGTCATGAGAGATACCTGGAACTGTGAGTTGTTGAAACGCGCGCAGCATCAGTACTGCTAGCTTCCAAAAAGACAGGGAGACGAGAAACCAGCGTCCTTCTGACACGGTTCAAAACTACAGTATCTCCTGATTTCGACGGCTCCGAAAAGGACAATGTTTCCGTGCAGGAATGGATCTCGCTCAACTCATTCGCAGCTAGGTTGTACGGTGCAGGTCTTCAGGACTGGCACAATTTCGCCGTTTGGGAATTTCGAGCTGGTTTGGAAACGCCCCCAGAAGACCGTCCCAATGCACGGGACACTCGAATCGCCACAGCGTATGAGTGGATTGTCCACGCCGGCAAGCGGCTGTACAGCAATTGCAAGCAGGTGCGGAACCTGGACGCCCATGAGCAGCGGGCCCTCAGGCCTGGGATATTGTTCAAGGCCGACAAGCCGGGCTTGACGACGGAGCGATGGAACTTTTGGCGCGACAGACTCGGCGTTTTGGGAGGGACGGCTGGAAGCGGCGCTGCCAAAGAGAAGGCACAGAGGACTCTGGAGGAAATGGCGCAGATTTCAGAGGGAGATGTAGTCAATGAGTAGACGCTGAAGAGAACAATTGCAACACTATACATATAGCCTCGTCTGATTCTCCGGCGAAACTGGGTATCACCATAATATCCGTACACCTGCCGTTCACGAGCGTCCTGTGCTCGCCAATGCTCTCTATGCATACATCATGTCCGTATCTTCCTCGTCTTCCTCGTCCACCGGTACAACTACGCCCTTCTTCTTGCCCATCTCCTCCCTACACATGGGACACGTGCCCTTACTTCTCAACCACGGCCCAACACACTCCAGATCAAACCGATGCCGCCCCTTGCACGGCAACTCTACCACCAAACAATACTGATCGTCCAAATACGGAATCTTGCAAATAGCACAGTCGTCCTCGCCCGTCAGCCGCTTCCTCCCTACACGATCCAACCCGTCCAAGAAGTCCTGCGCCACGCCCTCCAACCTATCCGGCGGGCTGTGGATGTCCTCCTCCAGCCCCGCGACAAGGTCTAGCAGGAACGAGCGATTATCGGCCGTCGGCGCCGTGCTGGCCAGCGTTTGCATCTGGTCCTGCAGGAGGCGGAAGATGTTGGCCACGTCGGGGAGGGTGGGCGTAGCGTGGGGGTTTTGGTGGTCGTGGGGGGTGTCGATGTGTTGGAGGAGTCTGAAGAAGGAGGACATGTCGACGCGCCGCGAGGGGCGGTCTTGGGTGAAGCGGACGTTGTGTTCGACTGCGGCGCGTTAGTTGAGAGAGAGAGAAAGGGAGGAGAAGTGCTTGCCTTCGTATTGGGAGGCCATGGCTGGCTTTGGGGGGGGGGGCGTGGTGCAAGTGTGGTGGTGGTGGACGGGTCGTGACGAGCGAAGGTCGGTGGTGTGTGGTGGTGGAAGCTGTCGGTGCTTAGGCAGAAGTGTCGTCGCAAACTGAACGTACTTTCCTGGTGTGTGGGGGCGTGGAGATGCACCAAGAAGCCATTTGATGCCGCGCACCAACTTGCTGCTGGGTGCTGGACTGGCTTGAGGGTGTAGGTAGAAAGGTAAATGGTAAAAAAATTGTATTCAGTTCACGATTGATCGCACCAGGGCTGCCCTCCCCGTATGTCACAAACATGATACAACTGCACCTTGCGACTGTTTGACTGCCCTCTCCATCTTTCCTTCCACCGAAGCTCGAGGCTCTTTCCAGGAACATACATGAAATACACTCTTTGGTTCTTCGCGACTGTCTGACCTTGTATGTCACGGCGTCAGCGCTCAGCGTTGTCGGCTGGCCTGGCCTGGACGGCTGAGTGTGAGTGGCTTGAAAGGCTTTTGGAGTCGGGACATCGACGGTGGAGGTCCGAGACCGAGCGGCCGCCTGACTGCGCCGGCACCTGTTCTCTTCGTCGTCATTGACATGAATGTGGTCGAGTGGAAGCTTGTGGCTGCCCGGGCGGGTTCGTCTCGAGTCGGCTCGGGAGAAGCCTCGCGTACGGGGGAGCTTGAGAAGCAGGCGTATTTCTTGCCATCACCAATTGCCTCCACGGCTGAAGAAGAGTTCAATCGCGCGGTTGGCTTTGCTCCGAGGATTTTATGTCTTGAATGCTCTGGCTGGATCGCTGGACCGTTTGCGGGGACGGGCATAGGTCGTGCTTGTTGAGCGGCTCTCAACGCCGCGGCCTGGTACCGTGCCACGGTTAGATCTTTCGGCCTCGGCGCGGACGACGCTGATGTCACAGGCCCCGGCTCTTTCTGCACAAAGCTTAACAAGCTCTTTTGATCCGGTTTCCTGTCAAGGCCACCCCTTCTGTTTCCGTGCTTGGCATTCGCAGGGTTGCCGTCCAAGGATGAAGCTGCCTCGACTCCGGCTGCAGCAAGATTCGTCTGGTGAGCTCCCGCGGTGACGAACCCTGGTAATTTGGACATGGTGAAACCATCCTTTTGCTCCATTGTGGTGGTGTAATCTGGCTGCCAAGACGTGGTTGCCGTCCCATCGGGGCCCATCGGGGCCGCCTGCGTTCTTTGCTTCTTATGCCGTCTGCCAGCGTACACGGCGCCATCGAGTTCCGAGCCGTCGGCGTCTTTGGGGTCGAAGGGCTCAACTGGAAATCCATCATCCTCGAGACAGAACATGGGCGTCATCTGATCAAAGATGCGTACTTCGGTGGGAACGGCTCTGTTGAGTATTTTGCCAACGCTCTCGAGAAGGGGCCGGTCGAAAGAAGGCCCCGTGCGGTGGAAAGATGCGGCGATGGGCGAAACGAATGGGGAGAGCTCGACCTTGTTGCTGAGCCCCTGCGACCCATACAAAGGGCAGCTCAAGTACAACAGTGCTTTTGCTCGTGTCATGGCGACGTAGAGCAGTCGTCTCTCCTCGCTCAGGTCTTCGGCACGAGAGTGTGGAATGGATCCTTCATAGACCGAGGGAACGAAAACGACTGGCCACTCCAGGCCCTTGGCAGCGTGTATGGTCGAGATGGTCACCACGGATGTCTTGTCCTGCTGCTTGTTGTCTGACTGTGCATCTGAGGCCAAGGCCACATTAGCGAGAAATTTTCCCAACACGTCATCCTCATTTGATTGATTCACGTCTTCGATAGCCGGCAATGCTTCATCGTCTGCTTGGCCAAAGTCTCGCACAAAATCATGGACCATGCTGAGCAACTCCTGAACGTTGGCCCATCGATGTTCGTGATCATCTGAATATTCCGTCTCTAGGTATACCTTGAAATCGAGAGACTTGACAAGCTGTTCGACCAGGTCTGTAAGTGTCGGCGCGCCTCGACAGTCGATCTGCTCGGCTTTTTGTCGCAATGCGGCTATTATTCGCAGCAGCTCCGTATTCAACTTTTGTTCCATATTGGGTCTGATTTTGGTCGCCGCCTGACGACCGCCTCGGCAATGCCTCCAAAGAAGCGTCCATAGACTGATTCTGGACCGCTCGGCTTCTTCCAGCAGGGATTTGATTGTCGCTTCTCCAATGCCTCGTCTCGGCACATTGATAACCCGGGCGACGGCATCGTTGTTGTCTGGCTGGTACACGACGCGAAGGTAGTCCAGCAGGATCTTGATCTCTTTCCGCTCGTAAAATTTATGGCCGCCTATCATACGGTACGAGACGCCTGCCTTGCCCAACGCCGACTCGATATGCCTGGAGAGGGATGCAGAACGGAGCAAAATGGCAATGTCTTCGTTTTTGAGCGCCCCTCCGAACATTGTCGTCACCCTCCTTAGTTCTGATACGATCCACTCGCCTTCAGCCGAGGAGCTCCTGAGTTTTCGCAGCACCGGTTTCGTGCACTTGGCATGAACCGGCACCAGAACCTTTTTGTATCGTTTTGTGTCTTGCTGAATGACGCGCAGCGACACGTCAAGAATCTGTTGTGACGATCGGTAATTCTCCTCGAGAGAAATCTCATCCGTCTCGGGGTAGTCTCGCAGGAGACGAAACAGATTCTTGATTTCGGCCGATCGCCAGCCGTAAATGCTCTGATCCGGGTCGCCAACAATCGTTATTCGCCGGCGAGCCTGCGCAAACAGCCGCATCAGATCGTACTGAATGCCATTGGTGTCTTGATACTCGTCGACGAGGACAGCTTGGACGTTGGATACACAGGTCGGATGATCCTGCAACAACTCGACACATTTCACCAGCAAGTCGTCGTAGTCCAGCAAGTTGGCCCTCGCGAGATGCTCTTGGTATTCCTTGAAGCAAATGTCAAGTGACGGGGCTTCCTGTCGCTTTCTGAATCGCGCCGACTTTGGCTCCGGTGTCGTTCCCTTTGACTTCTTCTTGCTGATCCAACCTTTCGCATACGAAGGTTCGATCTGAAGATCAAGTCGCTTGATGATTCTTTGGAGGATGGCTCGCGAATCGCCATCATCAGCGATACCGAACTGGGGGGAGAGCCCAATGCGCTGCCCATATACTACGAGATACCTTCGAGCAATGGAATGAAAAGTACCCAGGATGATTTTTTTCTCGACTTTTTCACCAAGCCGTCTACCGATCCTCTCTTTCATCTCCCTGGCGGCCTTGACGGTGAAGGTCGCGACAATGACATCGGCAGGCTGATAGCCCGCGTGATTGATCAGCCACACGACCCGGGATGTCAACGTATGGGTTTTGCCGCTTCCTGGACCGGCCAAGATGGCTACCGTAGACGCGCTCGACGTGACAGCACGTCTCTGGGCATTATTCAAGGACCCCAAGGCCGTTTCATCTGATTCGGCCATGGTATCGCGTACGGTAGATGCAACGTGATAGACGAGGCATGGAGCACGTACGCAATGAACATCAGACGGAGCAGATCACTTGGCTTAGGATCAGCTGAGACTTACAAGCAGCAGCAGCAGCCAGTGTGATCCGGTGATGGGACGAATGTAAGCGCATTTCCCATGTTCAACATCCGCTGAAGCGGAGGACGCGATGGAAAACGCGTCGGGCAGGCAGAATCGATCACGAAATCACGTGAGTGGAGCATGCTGAGAAAGTCCGTGCCTCGACTCAGGTACTTTGGTTTTTACAGCTCAGTCTGGTACGGTACCCGATTGATTAATTGACCTGGACGGAGTAGAGATTCCAGAAAAATGGGATAAGCCGGAATGACACAAAGGTGAGTCAGGCCACACGCGACGAAGAGCACCGGATCGAGTCATTCATCATTTTCGGCCGGATGGCAGCGTCCTCGTCATATTGCAGCCTCGTATCGGTTAAATTGACACAACAGATGAAGTCGAAACATGGGCCTCCGTTGTACTCGGTGGACCGCCTCGCTTCACCCCACGAAGCAGAATGAACGGATGCAAAGGAGGGGATCGACCATGCAAGCAGCCAGACTCGAGTGGTTGGGTTTCCACACTGCAGTCGACCTACTCCGTACTCCGTGCAGTTTGCGATTATGTGATGGCGACGACGAATCAGCGGCAGCATTGCTGCCATTCGAGTGGCGCCGACGGTCAGTTGCATGATCTGCCGGCCAATCACCGGGGCCTAATTGCTTGTCACCACAGGGTCGGCGCTTAGGTTCCTTCCCTCCAATCACCATCCATGTTCCGTGCATGGCACACACAACTGATCTTGTCCGGCAAAACCAAACAAGACGTCGAATGGCCATCATGCATGGCCAGCCCAAGCGCAGTGGCTGGTCCAATCCAGGCCAGGTCAGTGAGGTCGTGGTGATCTCGGCGCTTAATTTTGATACACCTCTCGCCTCCCGTCGCTTGGCTGATGGGTAAATACCCGCACCATGGCTCCCGTTCTTGCCCATCTCCGCCAACTCTCCCGCAGCCGGCATTTCGTACGTAGCGAGCAAATGGAATAGTGGCCGCCGCCAAGCAGGCATCTGTTTCTCCTCGAGCAACATGCCCTCGAGACGATTTCAGGCATCCTCATCATTGGCATCGTCTCCGGTCTTGCTGCTGTTCTTCTCATTTTTGGCTCACGCTGCGCCTCCCCATATAGACAGCGTGATTCGGAGCTCCGAGCGGGACGGCAATCCTCCAGGTTCTGACTGGACTTTGCCTTCAAAACCGGGAGACAGCTCACGTCTGCTAGCAAGAGCACAGAGAAACACAAAGTATCTTCCGGCACAAATCGGGGCTGTAGCTGCAGCATACGGCCTATCCCTGGTGCTGGTGGCCATCACTCTGCTTATCCTGGCAAAAAAGCGACGAGAGCATCTTCTCGCGGGCGAGGAAGACCTGTCACTTGAGGACTCCGGAAGACTGTACAGTAGTGATTCATTCTCGGCTGTCTCCAAATTCGTTGCTCCGCATCTTGGGCCAAGAACACCCATTCGGAATTTCTCATATCCATCGCCAATAAAAACCCAGTTTGACGACGGCCAGCAGCTCCCGCCTCTTCGCGAATCCGAGGTCAACTTGTCACCCATATCAACTACGAGTGGTCCAGGCATAGATATCGCAGTTGATCAGACCGTCGTATCCGCAGACAAGGAAATGGCGCAATCACAGCTAGAGGAAATGTACAAGCATGTCTTTGAACATGAAGATGCCAGACAGCGGGGAGTTGTCCTGGACACCCCTGTGATGACCGCGCCGAGCCAGCGCACACCAAGCTCACCTGCTTCCAAGAAGGATAGAGCCAAGCCAGCGAACCTGAACATCCATTCACCGCCAAGCGAAGAAACAAATCAGTCTCGGACCGAATCTTTCTTTGCCAGCCTTCTTTCACCCCGAAAAAAGCAGCAGCTGAAGGGAACGAACATCTCATCGCCGCTTATGACGCCGCAATCAGCAACTTTCCCCAAACATGAACCAAGGGAAGTGAGTGCCATACCCCATAGAATATATCATCCGCTGCCGCCGCCGCCGCCGCCGCCGCCACGGATTGCAACAGAGGAAACTGCGCCGCGAGCGCAGATCAGGAACAGCGGCCGTATGTCCGCATCAAATCTGTCTCCCCAGAGCACCCAAAGCATTGACGAACGCATGAATTCGCAAATGGACGCTCTCAACACCAACAGCAAGATGCCGATCACACCGTCGGACGATGATCCGCTGTCGGCTACTTCCGAGCGCTCTCAAGCGACTCTTGTTCAATCGCCCTCGCCACCCATGCGTGGCGCACCATTCCCTTCTCTCCCATCATCGCCGAAGCCTGGCGCCTCTTTCCGAAGGGCCAGTCCTCCCTCGGCAGTCCGAACCGGCGGCAGGTTGCCCCTGAGAGCGTACGAACCGGCGCCGGGCTCGCCGTCCTTCGTGTCTCAAACGACAAAGCAGACAGTCTTTGAACGGAAAGCGCCGCTCTCGCCCATGACGGGGAGAAGTCCAATGACAGCTGGAGCGGTTCCATACACGCCTTATCAACCGTTCACACCATTGATTCCCATCACGCCCTCCCTCGTGACCAAGGAGGATCGTAAGAGAATGAAGCGCATGATTCCAAAGACTCCGACCGTGGAAATGGTGCAGAGTAACGAAGAGGTATGGTAGAGAGAGTCGCGTGCGAAGGCTGGAAGGCTGGAGGGGGCAGGACCACCCAGCACCAGTTCGCTTACGACTCTCATCTCACATGTATGCAAGGACTCTGGGCTCCGTCTGGGTTTGAATTCACATTTTCCTCATCTTCTTTTGTTTGGTTGCATATGACAGAAGCTCTTCTGCTAAAGGCGGCAGGCAGCATGCGACAGTAAGAAGGACATGACGCGGGACCTGGGTTCGCAGGCAAGATAGCTACCGACAGGTTGCAGCCGACATGGACGCGGCAATAACGCGCATTAAAGCAAGGGCTTCCGTTCCCCACCGACGACGGGTTACTGCATATTTCCACTGTGATGTGGCGGTCCTTCTCTCTGCCCACAGTTCGTCGTATCCCGGGCATGAACCCGTCCCTTTCTGCTTCCTCCTGCATGAAAGGGTGAGTGACGGGGCTGCCTCTTCCGTGAATTCCCGCATCGATCCTTGCTATATAGAACAGAGGAGGCAAGGTAAAAGAGCAAAGAAAAAGTGACGACAAAAATGTACTTGCCATTCTTCTGCTTCTTCCCCCCCCTCAGTTGGCGCAGTGACCCACCGTTTCGGCATTTGCGCGGCCTTTGACGACGGTGGTGTTGTATGGAGGACGGAGCAGTTCATGCAAATTTCACGCTGTGCCCGCGGCTTTGATCAGATCGGAAGTGAATGTAATTAAATGCAGGAGAGGCGGGTTGTGGATTGCCATGACATGCTCTATGCAGCTGCTTCTTGCTTGCACACAAAGGCTGTCGTAATGCGATAGCTGAAGGTGAGCGGCAGGGTGCTTTGATAAACCTCAATGATAGGGAACAGCAATCTGTGTGCCGTATTGACGAGAACAAGAGTCCCGCCATGATGTCGCTTGCAAGTCACCAAGGCGTGAAGGGAGTTGTCTAAATGCTAAGATGAGGCCCCAAGGCTCGACGTCGCGTCGCGTTCAAGTCGGAGAGGACTGGCGCAGAGCCTCAGGAGCTTGTCACTTCCGTGCTCGAACGGATATACACCCGTCGGAACCCGGAAAGGACAGTGTCAGATCACCCCCCGACGCGGCTAGAGCGTGCGAATCACCGTGACTGCGTTCCCGATCCGTCAGCGTACCTGAGGCGCTGTGCGGCCTTATTGCGCTCCGGTCGGACATGGACGCGTCTTACTGCTTCAATAGTGAGAGAGGAATCGTTGTGTCCCGTTTGACGATTAAGTGCGGTTCTTGCAGCGGCGAAAGAACGCTGGATCGGGTTGTCGGAGTTTACCTCTTTGGTGTTTCCATGCGGTGATATTTTGGTACTGCTGAAAGAGGACTCGTTAATTCGACGCGCAAGCTGCGGAAGTTGCCTAGACGCCGGTTGCTGGATGCTGAATGTTACAGTGCGTGGTATTGGGGGTGTCATGACTTGGTCTTGGTCTTTTGCGATATAACTTCATGACTAATCTCTTTCACATGCAGATACAACACGTCGAAAAATGGTAGAGAGCTTTTCACGGCCATAATAGCATCTCAGCTTGGTCTGCGGATCATGGAATGTAGATGTTCCTGTGTCGTTTTCGTTTGGCAGCGCTGTAGGCCAAGTAGTGTAAAATCCTCATTCTGTCATTGCTGAAAATGTCTTCACTTTTCGGTCGAGCCGAGAGAGCTGTTGTAAAACTCTTTGCTAAAGAATCTTGAACACGTGTGTCACTGTCCCGTGATCGGAAATCGGGATGAACTCGGCTTGCCGGTCAGGCTGACAGGGGCAGTCGGACACCTCCTCAGTCAAGAATCTCGAATCTGTCCTTCACTGTCCCATGCTCTCAACCAGGACAAGTCTTCGACCTGAGCATCCTCGCTGCCAAGAAGCAAGGTAGAAAATCCACGAAACACAGACGCGGGACAATCCTTCACAAGTCAGGCTCCCCTTGCTCCAGCCAAGACGGCATAGACAGGTATCACGGCAATTAGACAAGCCATGTTAATTGTCGATGAGTCGCGCGTCGTCTGTTTGCATCAAGCTTGCAACGCTTGGTGTGCCATGACTAACGTATCAGCGGTATCAAGTCAAGCCCGGACCGGACGAGTCGGTTGATATCCGTGTAAATGGCTCCAGGAGGGAACTGATTAGCATCATAAATGCTCCGGAAGTGCCGGTTTGGAACACAGCATGGTAAGGCGCCAGGGTTCAGCTCCTTGCAGAAAAGACTTTTAAGACTGATCTTCCATTCTTCATGTCAGCTGTTGAATAACAGAATACCTTTGCTTGAGTGAATCAACCGCACCACAAGCTCTCCACGCTTCCACTCGTCAAACGATAGGGATCACGGCGACGAGATGCCCAAGCTCTTCGTGAAATCTGTAGGTTGTAGTCGGGGGAGACCAGTATGCGATCGTGCTGTGCGACCAAGCCAGCGCGCAGATGACAGCTCTGCAGTGGAAGCACTTGTATCTGTCAAAGCACAGCTAGGTTTCAAGGTGAAGGCGGGGAAGAGAGACCGACTTCAACGCCAAGAAAGCAGCTTTCTCTTTGATGAGAACGCAATCTCCAAGGAATCCCATCCCCTACGTCGCAAGGAGGGGGGGGGAGGGGCTTGAAAATTTTGCTCGTCTCAATGGGACTGTCTTTCCAGAAAAGCACGAGCATGGCCGCTCGCACGATCGGCGTGCGCGTGCGCTCAGGACCTGGAGAACATCCTTGACGCCGCAGTTGCAGCTCTCGTTGAAGACAGGGAGAGTGTCGGACCATCAAACTACATGCCTCTCAAACGTGGCAGCGCGCAAGCCTGCGCTTAGCACGGAAGAGATGGGAGATGGGGGGAAAAAAGGGCTTTGGCAGTGACACGAAAATACCGCCTCGCACACGGTATCTTCGATGCGTCACCGCAAGTCTATCCCTTCCCTTCCCTTACAAATTCCCAAAACTACGAGGAGGGGGGGGCGGCGGCGAGGGCGGCCAGCGAGGGCAATGCTCCCACACCAGACTCGATACGTGTTGTTCAGAGCACAACCTGTCCAGCTTCCCTTCCAATCTCGCCATGCCGTTCGGGGCCCCGTGTTTGAGACAGATAGGTCACTTCCTCGACACACACCCGGGCCTGCCATCATTGCATTAATGGGTCACTCGACTACAGTCGTTTCAGAACCTCTTGTCGCCCTGATTGAATCGATGGGGGCCAAGCCACTTGTACATGACCCTGCAACGTGGTACTTTGGGCGTCAAGACGCAGGATTGGCGGGCGCCTTTATATTGGAGGGTATACCGGCCTTCGCATATAGGTTGCTGTCCGCCGCCGCAAGGAGCACAGCGTGACCAAGCTCAGGTTGACCACCGGTACTCTCGTACCTGATGACGGTATGTATGCTTGGCTCGAACAGTCGACGGATGGCACAGCCACTGGTGATCTGTCAACATTTTCCCGCCTGTGTATGCTCTCCACATGCTGTCCCTTTTCCTCTATTCCTTCTCATCCCCGGGGTCTTCATTTGAACAGCTCGGTTGGGGATGTTGCTCGGCGTCATAGAATTGCCAGCATACAAGACGCATCGCGTCGGCGACTTGTGACGAATGACGACGAGCCTATTTATGGAACCGGTGTAGATGACTCCATTTTTCCGGGGGAGGATGAACATCCCACTGGATCTTGGGGTCTTCGTTTCGAGTTATGATACATTTGTGCATTTCAGCCGGGGCGCCGTGAAGCCTGAGAGCTCGCCGAAATGACCCGTCTCCAACGAAGGCTCTTGGACCAAAGGAGGGCATCTCAACACTGCCCGTCTTCTCCAACTTCTTCAAGGCTGCAGTTGACCAACCTCGCGGCGAGGCTTTCGGAGGTCTACGGTATATTATCCTGGGCGGTGCTGGATATCCATTTCGTTCATGCGAGGCGCAAATCCCTCGTTGTCATCCGGATTCGAAAACGCTCGAGAGTGCGTCAACGCATAATCGCCGATGCGGATACGGCTGCCGTTATGCGCCTGCCTAGGACTACGTAGTAAACCCCCTCATTCCCCTCTTCATCCCTTGGAGCTCAATCTGATATACACCACGATCCATACTATACGGTACGTGATTGGGGAATGTGAGAAGGAGAACTCTTATTGGAAGATACTTGATAGAGTCCGGTTTTCTAGTCGGCCCATCACTTGTCATGAATCGTCAACAGTCTGATGGCGCTTCTTTCCCATCATCAAGCCGAATGCCCTGATACTTGCCGATAATCCGAGACACGAACAGAGCGGTCCTCATTGTGGTAGTAGAGTGGTTCGACCAAAACTTGTCGCGAGCGACATCCCCAAGCATTTTCGTATGCCCGCGGGGGGTAACAAGGGTGGTTCCCCGTCAATCGGCATCGAATGAGTTGATAAAAACTCAGGGCCAAAAAGGTCTCCGCGGGTTTTGTCAAGACAAGGGCCCAACGATGAGGCTTGGCGTTGCCCGTCAAGGTTCGTTGCATGGCTCAATGTTCCCAAGCGTCGAGCGAAAGCACGGGTCCGTCCTCCATCCCAGGAACAGTAGATGAGATGACGACAATGCAAATGACACTTTCACAGCGGCGTGGGTCCGTTCAACCACGTGTCGTTTAGTCTGAAGCCTGTGTGTCATGCAATGGATTCTGCAGAATCCTCGTATGGCATTGTTGCGCCACACCAATTCGGGAAAAGCAACTAAGCCACCCGAGGGTAAACTTTCCCAGCTGAGGGGATCAACATATATTACCTTGAATCGCACACAAAGATTTAAGGTTTCCTCGTCCCTCCAGTTTTCGGAGCAAACTGGGTGGCTATGGATGCAAGCTCAATCGGGTAAATATGCGGAACAGCCAAGTCTTATTCCGAGGATGACGGCAAAAAAGGTCGGTTTCCTTTCAACTGTTACATCAAAATCATCAAGTGGAGAAATTAAGGGGGGGGGGATAATAAGTACGTGGTTGTGCTGGTATAAAGGCCGACAACGCACCGCTGCTAGTATCACGATTGGATCCACCGCGCCAAGTCCTGGTACTAAGATTCTTCTGTTGTTGACTCCGACTCGGGGCACGGATAATAGCAGTGCGGAAGGATGGCCAGAGATAATGAGCCGGCGCATTGCGTCGGGCGGAACAAAGGACGCAATGACGGGAATGAGTCGCGTTGCTTGGCGACACAGGCTCCCCAGCAGCAGCGAGGATGCATACTTCGCTTGTTGTCAGTATGGCAGCGTCATTCATTCTCATCGAGGAAAATGACCATGTACATGCGAGTGATACGGAGTAACTTTTTTCGAACAAATATGACTGATTTTCCGACTCGGCAAACTCGACAATGGCTAGCACGTATTTGGTGCTGCTTGCCCTAGGCTTGGCCAGTCATGAGGGAAACCGGCAACCCGAGCTGAGACTTTGGCCGTAAAGATTGGTCGCACCGATCTTCTCATGAGAGCTTGTTGTCTCTCTCCTGGGTTTTGCTGATAAAGCCTATCGCGCGCATCAGGAGCTCCGGCTCTTTTGCAGTCTTGGACGGCTGCCTCGCACTCCGTGCTAACAAGGCGCCAGCCTTGCTGAGCTATCGTCGCAGACCCGTTGCAAGTGTTCCACACAAACAACCTCCCGCACCTGGGCGCAGTTACAACGTCGTTTGGAGACGAAGCACAGGCTCCTTCGCCCCATGTGCCTCGGCAACAGTCATAGGATGGTGCTGGGTGCTGTTTAAGACGGAGGTCTCCGCGCTTCAGGAATGGCCCTCCAGGCAGCAAGTAAATAGGGTGCATAGCACAGGTCTGTCTGCACTTGAGCACATTGCGCAGCGTCTGAGGGCGACTATGCCAGAAAGAGGAAAGGGCACAGTCTGTCTGGTTTTCTCAATAATGTCAAGGGTCGGCCGACCGAGTTTTGCGTGTGCGTGTATGTGCGCGCGTGTGTGACGACACTTATCGCGCGCCGTCATGGTCCGACAAAAATTTGTTGCCTATGATTGGCCAACGCATGGATTCGATTGAGGATCGGAAGCCGGCTCTGCCCAATACTGACGATCCCTCCTGGCTTTTCCTTGTGGGTGATACGGGGTGGCGAAATCACAAGAGAACGACAGAGCAGCGTGAAGGCTTCAATGTCTCGAACAATAAGTCATCCTTTTCAGGCAAAGGCGTGGCGCTGACGTTGCTCGATCCGACATGGTGGCTGTTTCTTTTGACATGACAGACACGGTGCGCCGAGCCGCCGCTGGGCGTGGATTCTGCGCGGGAAAAAGTATGGGTGGGCGCCCGGGTGGACTCGTTGTTTCCTTCCTCGCCGATAGCCTCTACATTGGAAGGCAGGTGGGGCGAAGATTGGGGTTTGAACCAGTCAGCAGCCACGACTGGCTTTTCATCGTACGATTTCCCGCGGCCGGTGGCACCCCTCGTCACCCAGAACTACCAGGATGGTCTGCAGACATCACGACGATCCCTGGACATTCCGCAGCTGCCCGCAGCTGCTCCAGCTGCTCCGTGTGTTTTGGCCAGCACCAGCCGACACCCAGCCGACACCCAACCAGGCCCCGCCAGCTGCCTGCCCTTGCGTACTGAGCATGCAACTTACCAGGACGCCCTCTCGGCAGGCGCTGGAGGAGCGCTGGTAGCCCTGTATTTGCCGAGCGCCATCCGCAGGATGCAGCGCCGCAGCAGCGTGCAATACATGGTTAGACTTGATACTGACTGGACAAATGGCGTCGTCGGTCCACGGCCCGGTCAAGGCAGTCAGTGCGCCGACGCATGTGGGCGAGAGGTACCTAAGGTCTGCACGTATCACTGCTCCTCCGATGCGCATGTACATCCTAAGTACGAACATTGGTCGTCATGTTGATCCTGGTCAATCTCGCTTCCAGCCTGCCTCTGCTTTGGTACATGCTTACTTTTCCTTGTTCATCTCTTTAAATCGTCGAATCACGGGGACCCATGTATTGTGCAATGATTCTCGTAGACCAACCACAAGCGAGAAAGAGAGCAAAACAAAATGAAAGAAGAGCGAGGCAGGTGTAAGGAGCCGTCGGTTGGGGCCCAAAAACTCGACCCCGGTCACCAGATCGCTGCGGCGCTGGTTTCTTTTCTCCAACGTCAGGACTTGTTGATCGCAAGGTTCAGTGCCGTACCCCGTCGACTCTGGCTCTGGTGGATGACAATAACATCCCCGCCGTTCTTCGTGCACTCTCCTCACCCCACCCCCCCCTTCC
>JARJRV010000057.1:0-76644 GCA_030783925.1 Aschersonia sp. MBC 735 | reverse complement strand
GCGCGTGGCGTAGAAGGTTATGCACTATTATTTTTTACCTCTGCTTTTCACTCAACGTCCCCCCTCGCTGCCGATGCTGTTGCGCAATCACTTGCAGCGGGGGCAGGGCTTTCTGCTCTCAGCAGCGGCGCCTTCAGATGTATTGACCTCAATACTTATGCTCATGCTCGTCTTCACGCCCACACTCACGCTCAATGCGAAAAGGAGTGAGATAGACGAAAGTCGGACATACATACATAGGCGTTCGGCCCGAGATTCAGAACAGAATCACGCTTCCGCCATCGGTCAGTCGTCAATCAGGACGGGCGTTGCGTGCGGCTAGCTCGGTCGTGGTGATGATGCCTCACCTGCCACGCCTGTTCCGCACAGGTCGGCTACCGAGGTCGCGTCGGGCATTTCGCTCATGCGTTCGCTGTCCCGTCTGTTCGTCTGGTCAGTGTCGAGACACGCATCTCATGCATTGTGCATGGCGGGTCAGCGACACGTAACAATTCTTACTGCGCGACGTGGAGGAATGCATCGCAAAAGCCTTGAGCCAGGGGGGCGTATCGGCCGCGCGCGCCTTGTTACTGCACGCCGATCACTGCCCCGGACGGAGGAGGCGAAGCAGATCCTGATTCGCGCCGTGTCATCGAATTCTCCCAAGCCCCATCGTTTATGACGCTGGAGCTCATTGTGTGCTTTCCTATCCCACAAGCCGCAGTCTCTATCTTGTGCCGATGGACTGACTCCGTCCTGCTTATTGGTGCTTTATTGCGGATGTGCGTGGTCGGAAAAGAAGGTCGGCGACAAGAGTTCTCACACTTTTTGGAAGAAAGGGGCCCAAGACTGAGCGGAATCCCGCCTGTCAACTACCGGATTGCGGCTGTGCCGTAGCACCGAGTTGTAAACAAAAAGCCGAGATCAACGTATCCCTAAAACAGGCTCCACGTGCGCCGTGTTTCCATCTCACAGTCCAGCCAACCAAAGTCCACGGTTGCTGATGACGCTTCCAAACCCCGTTTCGATGCCCCAAGAAGGCACACACAGAGTGAGGTCGCGGGTCCGGTGAAATTCCTGGCACAAAGGGGGAGGGAGGGGGGAAACAGGATTCATGAATGTGGGCAGATGGACTGGGCCGAGCAGAGCCATTGCACTAAACCAGTGCTGGTTGCCCGCGTCAACTGTAAGTACTACTCTACTTACAATTGTTCCTTACGCCGTCTGTCCGTGTATGTATATCTGGTATGGTAGTTCGCAGCACCGAGTACATGGCGTGGACTCCATAACACGATCAATCAAGCATGGGCAGGCCGCCTTTGTGCGTGCATTGCACTGCGTTGTCAGTCCTGCTGCAAATACGAGGTCGAATCGAGTCGGTGCCAGAAAAAGCGTCCACACCGCATAGGGAGAGGTTGAGCTGATTGAAAGGATCGGTTTGCAATAGAATCCCAAGTTTGTTTTGCCTCCCCTGCTGAAACGTTTGTGCGTCCTTCGGTGGCTCGGGCCATGAAGTCTCTGTTCCAAAAACATACGACCCGCGACTCGCTCTGCTTCATTTCAAATTTGCCAAATCTTCACAAGATGTCGGAGCTGGCGTAATGGTACAGAGGCAGACAGGCATGCAGACGCGGGCGGGCGGGAGAGTGGTGCGCGGCAGTGTGGCATTCTGACTGTAATTGCACTTTGTAAAGTACGTCTTCGTCTTGCAACGCAATTTCCACACTGTGTGGAGGGGCAGAGGTTTTCGACCTTCGCAGGAACTGGTTTCCCAGTCACCAGCGTCGGCCGAAAATCAAGGACGATTGGACCAATGCGCAGATTGCGCCCTCACGTTGTCGAGGGAGAACAACGAGGGAGGATCGGCCAAGTTGTCGTCGTAGGACGCAGGTGCACGCGCCTCATCTCCTCCTCCTTGCACACCAGCTCGCGCGTCTCCACTTGTCATGTCCCGATCAGGAGACCCGCCTTTCTGGCTCGTCTCCGTGTGAAACATGATGATATTCGCATGTCTGGGGCGTTATATGGAGTCTAGAGTGTGTGTGTTTTTTTTTTTCACTACAAGTCAAGAGGCAGTCAAAAGTCCTCATCTGCTTTTCCCCCCCAATCTGAGGGCCATTCACAGGACATTGGCAGCAGTTCTCGTCCAGAAGCAGTACGCCTCACCCGGCGCCATCGCAAACAAGCTTTTTTCCATCCTTCTCCGGTTTAAACGTGCGTTAATATATCGCTGCAATAGCTTCTCGCGCCACACAAAGTCTAACAAGTTTTCCTCGAACTGGATAGAGCGACGAGGCGCGTCGCCCGTTGCAGGCAAAGCGGAGCCTACGCTGCCCCAAAGTGGGCCGCTCTCCTCTCTCTCTCGCGGGCAAGTCTCGGGGGCGAAGGGAAAATAAAAGGGAAAGGAACACACACCTTGGCCTGTGGCTGACAGTAACGCTTGGTACGCTCCGTAATTATACCGCGTGTGCTCGGCTGCTGACCAAGTCTTTTCCCACCCCCCTTCCCCTGCCGGTCTACTTGGTCCTACGCATTCGCACTAGCCTGCCTGCAGTTTCCGCAGGTATCGCGCACTAAACCACACGCAATGGCCGCCCCCATGTCTGGACTACCGGAACCTTGCTTGGCTAAAGTAAGTAAAGTACTCCGTAGTAGAGCCTGGGCTCGCTCCCCCGAACAGGGGGTGCGTGCAGCAAAGCAGAGGACTGTCAAGGTGCCTGCGATCATCGACGTCGAGCGAGGAAGAAAAAACCCTCCCGTCTCCTGTCTGCCTCTTTCTCCTTTCGCTACCTTCCCTGATCCTCTTATACCCCATTCTTCGTTAGCTTCTACGGCTACCAGGAAGGGGGGAAAGAACGCATGAGCAAGCCCTGGTCCGTCCGTTCGCTCAGGTTGACCATGAAGCTCTTCTCTTTGGCTACTGTTATATCTTGACTTTGTTCCCGCCTCACCCGCATCTTCGTGCCAAGCCCAAACAGAAGGATCCGTCTCCATACATCTTATATCCGGGCCACCATCAAGCTTAATTACTGCTGCTTCGCTTGCAACACAAAGCCTACCGAGCTTTCACGATTTGCAGGACCTCTTTCTTTTTGGCAGTGCTTCTTGGCGGGTTAGCCATTTCGGGCTTCTCGCCGTACTGCCTCACAGTCGCTTTCGCTTCTCTCGGACTGGTGCGAAAACAGGAAGGAGGGATATTCGACGCACGGAAAACGTCTGCGCACAATCACGCCGCTGTTTTTACCACATTGCTTCACGACTTGCAGGATGCGGACTACCTATCTTCTCGGCGCAATTGGCGCCTTCGTTGCCTCATTCACAGCTGCCATCCCAGATAGCCAGGTAATATTGGCTGCGGCTTCAATAGCAACGACCTCCACATTATCAAGCGCAGTGCCTTTCCCTTCGTCAAATACGGACGGCAACGGGGTCGGATCTGCACCGGCGTCCCTAACGCCTCAAGCCGTTAACGCGACAGGTAGGTGATTTTGTACCATCCGTCAAGCTCTCATCTACGACGTTTTTGGGCTTTGCGTAAGCTGACTTTTCCAAGCTCCTTCCATGACTGCTACGGTTTCATCAACATCGCCGAATACCACCAATTCGCAACCCACGGAAGTGACGGGCGGGGCTATCCCACAACAAATGCAGGCTTCCATGGCCGGTCTCCTGGGCTTCTGCATCATGGGACTGGTCATGTTATGAAAATTGCCAAGCGTAACGGAACCATTTGGCTACAATTCGAGCCATCAGCGCAAAGCATAGCCGGAATAGCAGCGAGCGAATGTTCATTCCGACGCAAGGAATCGTGTTACATTTTTGGTGGGATGGCCGACCTCACTTGATTCATTTCTTGGCGTACGATTTTATGATTTTCACAACCATCGCGGCGGAGCGAGCGGTGTACGCGAGCCATTCTGTACCACGACTTCGCGTACACAACTATTTTCTTAGTCTTTTCATCAGTACCGATTGGGCAGGCTGCAACCCCTAAACTGTACAAGAGGCTGGCTGAGTAAAAGGGAGCATCCTTGTTTATTAGACCCGGCATTGAGGAGCGGAGGGTGTATCGGATACAAGCAACGGTGCATTCAACCCTGACGCAGACGTCGTCTTCGACTAGTCTGGCGTTGTTAGATAGAGATAGCCATTTTGGCTTGGCTTCAACAAGCTCAGTCCTTAGCCAAATGCTAGGGCTTGAGCTGTTTATAAGCCAAGACCTGCTCCCTATGGGCAGGTCATAATCAACAACATGAAAGTACGGACAGCTGTGGGAAAGCGATTAGGCCGCGGAAACACATCAATGTTCACTGCCTGCGAGCAAAGATTGAATGCCAAGCCGACACCATTATGAAGGCTCGATCACTAGACCCAGAGAGAGGAAATTGATGGATATCAGAGTCTATTTTCATTGCCCGTGTCTGTTTTGTAGTAGTGTTCTCGCAGCTTCAATATGACTCCGTGGAGTTTTGCACCTACAGAATCCGCGCGGGATACAAAGTACTGCCATACCAACTCACCGACATATCTATGCGCCGATATAGAAGCAACTCCACCACGAGAGTAATACAAGTCTTGCGGCCTCGCCGCAATCATTTACAGAAGTAGCCGATGGCGACGACTATTCTGACGTGAACCCCAATCCAGGCCATGACTGCCCATGACTGCTCTTCGAGTTTTAGTAGCGCCTCTACAGGAGAGGCGGCGGTGCTCGCTGCGCTCGTTGTTGATAACGTGTTGGGATGGTTGGCAGTCGTGGCGGTTATCAGGGACAAGAACGACTCGCCAATGGTTCGTCTGGGCGACATTCAGTCCTTTGTGACAAGACATTGTGCTGTGGGCTAAGAAGCTCTTTGAAGACTGGATGTTCAGCACATGGTGGCCGAGGACTGCTGTTTGCGCAACTGGGCTGCTGTTTGCGCGACAGCATTCCAGCGGTGACTTCACAGTCGCATCATCGACGATGCAAATATTGATAATTCTCGGCACTTGCTGGACATCCGTAGCAACACGGCCAAGATGGCAAATTCGGACCTGCGAGGCCGTGACACGTAGCTTGCTTTGCAAGATGCGCTCGACTGGTTGAAGGACCGCTGAGCAATCGCGAGGCTTCAGCCGTTCAAGGTTGAGGCTTTAAAAGTCATGGCTCGTGGCGCTCGTGTATTGTCGTGTCCGACATGCTTCTCCTCGTGGCAATCGTTTCAGGTAGCAATGGGGATCTGGGCGGCGCTCCCTGAAGGAGGAGGTTGGGGCAAGTCGTCCTATGATACTGATGAGTCGTGGTGTTCCCCGCCAAGAGAAGTAAATTGAGACGGGAAGAAGCGAGCTTACCAGGTCAAATATGACGCGTATCATGAGGCTACAGCTCGGGCAGACGGCAATATCCTGCTCGTCACGCAAGTCATCGAGGGCAATTTGGAAGCGGTCGCCGCAGGGACAGGGGTAGTGATAGAGCTGGAGATCTTCGTCAAAGGTCATGTCTTCGATCTCGATCTCGTCGTATATGGCCAGGCCATCGTCGTCGGCCATGGCGGACGAGCAAAGGAGCCTCAGGAACGGCTTGACTTGTAGTGGTTGGTGATGGAGGCACCGGAGTGGAGAAAGAACAGAAACGTGTGAAAAAAAAAAAAGGCTGTTTAACCCCACGAATGTGGCTAGAGAACGTGGCTGGTGCATGGCAATCACATGCTGCTTTGCGCCACCTCCGCCCTATTTCAGGTTTGGCTCCGCGGGTAGGAAGACGCCTCTGCATTGGGGGAAGAACCGAGGACAAAGTGTAAAAGAGTGGGAACAGGCTGACCACATGCCTCCTTGAGGAACTATCACAGGGCATCGTCCATACTATTCCCTGGCTCCGATGCGCCGAGCGAGGCTTTCGATCGTCTGCTGATATCTCAGACGTCAGGGACGGAAAGCACACAAGTAAAGGCAATGGCGGTACAGTCCAGGTTCGCGCTGCCAGGCGGCGACCGCTCCGTGCGCGAGATGATCCTCGAGCTCACCAGGTTATATGTGTCGAACCGCACACGCATCTCCCGCGTCATCTGCGTCTCACTACTTCTGGCACTGGTCAATCGCGTGCGTCATGCCATTGCTGAGCAGAAGGCGGCCTCGGAGCGGCAGGCTGTCCAGAGGGAGGCTCGCCGCGCGACTGTCTCGTCGGGCGGCGAAGAGACAGCCAAGAAGAAGGTTGCCCTCGACCGCCAATTCTTCCGGTCCTTGTTACGGCTGATGACTATTGTCGTGCCGGGCTGGCGCAGCACCGAGGCTCGCATGCTCTGCAGTCATACCTTCTTCCTGGTGTTGAGGACACTCATCAGCTTGCGTGTAGCCGAGATGGACGGCGCAATCGTCAAGGCTCTCGTCAAGGGTAACGGGAAGGAGTTCCTGTCGCGCATCGTCTGGTGGATGGTGATTGCGGTGCCGGCTACCTTCACCAACTCCATGGTATGTTTCTGAACACCATAGAATGGAGGGGGAAAGGGCAACATTCGAGAACACTGACTGACATTCTTGCTCTTGCAGCTATCATATCATCAGGCCGAGCTGTCGCTCAAGTACAGGACGAGACTCACGCAACACATCCATGACAAATATCTTTCCAATTTGACTTTCTACGGCATCTCGGCTCTCGATGACCGAATAAAGAATCCCGATCAGCTGATTGCTGTGGACGTGCAAAAGTTCTCCAACAGTCTGGCCGAGTTGTACAGCAACCTGGCCAAGCCGCTATTAGATATGGTACGTGGAACGACCTGGCCAGCAGTCATCCGACGCTTTCATATGTTCCGCCTCACTCTGGCCGCAGTAAACTGACACTGAACAGACAATCTACACGTATTCTCTGTCCAGGAGCGTCGGTGGCGAGGGCGTCATTTTCATGTCTCTTTTGGTCCAGCTGTCGGCCAACGTCATGAGAGTACTCACACCGCCCTTCGGCAAGTATGTAGCCGATGAGGCCCGGCTCGAGGGCGAATTTCGCTACCAACATTCTCGCCTGATCGACTACAGCGAGGAAGTGGCCCTGTACGGCGGCCATGTGGCCGAAAAGGACACTCTCGACAAGGGATACTTTACCCTGATCAAGCATGTCAACCACATCTTGCGACGACGCTTCTACCATGGCTTCATGGAGGACTTTGTCATCAAATACTTTTGGGGCGCTCTGGGACTACTCCTGTGCAGCGTCCCTGTCTTCGTCAAGCTGCCGGGTTCAGTCACCATGAACATGGGCGACAGAACCGAGTCCTTCGTCACCAATCGACGGATGCTGCTCTCGGCCTCTGACGCCTTTGGCCGCATAATGTTTTCGTACCGTGAAATCATGGAGTTGGCAGGTTATACGTCCCGGGTCGCCTCACTGTTGGACGTGATGGACGACATTCAGGCGGGCCACTTTGAGAAGAGACTGGTCTCCTCGGGGAACACCGAGGATAACGAGGCTGTTCTTAAAGGACGAGGGACCGTACACGAGAGCCAAGATATCACCTTCATCGATGTGTAGGTTGCCCTCTCGGAACTTCTTACTGTCTTCAAATCCTTAACGTGATGACTGACCCTGTCACTCAAACAGTCCCATCATATCCCCCAACGGCGACGTCCTGGTCAAGGCGCTCTCCTTTTCGCTCCAACACGGCGACCACCTCCTCGTCGTCGGACCCAACGGATGCGGAAAATCCTCACTGTTCCGCATCCTCGGTGGCCTGTGGCCCGTGTACGGCGGCACCGTCTACAAGCCACCCTTCCACGCCATTTTCTACCTCCCGCAGCGGCCGTACCTCTCGCGCGGCTCGCTCCGCCAACAAATCATCTACCCCGACTCTCTCCGGCAGATGCGCACCCGCGGCGTCACCGACGCAGACCTCCTCTCCATCCTCAAACTCCTCGAGCTAGAACACCTCGTCGACCTGTACAGCGAAGGATGGGACGCCGAGGCCGAATGGCGCGACGTCCTCAGCGGCGGACTCCAGCAACGCGTCGCCATGGCACGCCTCTTCTACCACCGCCCCAAATACGCCATCCTGGACGAATGCACCAGCAGCGTCACCCTCGAGACCGAAAAAGTCATGTACGACAACGCCAAGGCCCTGGGCATCACCCTCATGACCGTCAGCCACCGGCGCAGTCTCTGGAAGTACCACACCCATATTCTCCAGTTCGACGGCCAGGGCAAATACGTCTTCACCATGCTGGATGCCGACCGCCGCCTGCAGCTCGAGGACGAGAAGGAGGAGCTCGAGGTCCAGCTGCGCCAGGTTCCTGAGCTGCAGAGACGTCTGGAGGAGCTGACCAGCGCGTAGTAGACGTGGTGTACCGCCCCGTTTTGCACGAAAGGTACTTGTGTGCCCTTCACATAGCGATATGTTCCTAGTATTTTGCCCTCATCAACCTGAGAGGCCTCGGCTCACCAGAAAACCGCGTCAATACGATCAGAACGGCACGCACAGCTCCAGCACCGTCCGAACACCACATCGCGCGGAGGCACATGAGACTACGCAGAGTATTCGCGCCCCCTTCACCTCATTTACTTCAGTGATCTTGCGGCATCCAGCCCGCCACAGCCGTGCACGGAGTCACAGTGCGGAAAAGGCTCGGGAAGAGGTGGCCTGGTCGACGCGAACGTCGGATGTGTGGCCGAATGGCCCTGCCCAGTGAGTGTTTCACGGGAATAAATAAAGGGCGTTTGAATCAGCACATGCATACTCGCGCCCGTGCTATTATAGCAGGACATGAATAATGGAGCAGGGTCCCGTCTCTGATGCGAAAGCTCCATTCACACCCCACCGGGTATGTCATGTCATTGTTTGTATGTATATTTACACCTGAAGAAGCATCAAGACTTCGAATATACAATATTGACGTGAGATTAAGTGATATTGATTTCTTTGGTAGGACTACCGCTTTGATTACAAAGGAGAATATTTACTGAGAAGTGAGTAAGGAAAAAAGGGAAGGGAAATAAAAAGAAAACAAGTGGTTGGTCAGGCGGAATAGAATAAGCCAAAAACGACCATAAGAAAGAAGAGATGAGAGGTGGGAAAGAACTGGCAGGTCTCGCGGCATGCCGCTCTGGCCAGCTCCTCATCTCGACGGCAATCCATACGCAAAAGATATCAGTTATCAATATCATTCTATACTCCATACTCCTTTGAGTCTTTCTTTCTTTTTCCCCCCCTCTCTTTTTTTTATGACTCTGATGACCTGCTGCCAATCTCCATGCGCTTTCTGAGACGGTAGGCGATGGCACGCTTGCGGCTCTCCGGGCTCTGTGTGAAGACACCAGCACCGCCAAAGGGTCCTGCCAAAGCTTGGTTGCGGAGACGAACCACACAACAATTGGGGACACCGGCAATGACGCCTTTGCAGATCATGCCCTTGGGGAGCACAGCCACCACCTTCCAGTTCGTATTGACGGCAAAGGACAAGCCAGAGATGCCGGATCCAGGAACGTTTTCGATGATCTCGGCCGTCTTGAAAGCGTCGGGATCTTTAGCGCCAGAAGTGCCATCAATGGCAGCTGTCATGGGACCACCACCGTCTTGGTTGATCTGTGAAGAGTGTTGTTAGCGTCTTGCCCGTGTAGCTAACAGCATCAGCAGCTCGCAATGGAGCGAAGAGATGCATACCTGTCTGTAGATCATGGTGACTCTACCCTCGCTGTCACTGGTGGGAAGACCGCTTTTCCGGCCAAGACAGCGTGAGTCAGCTATGCTTGTCTCCTTCGGCCAGTTCTTCTGCTCGCCGCCCAGAGCCAGGATGCCAGCAAAGGGTATATTATTGATGGCTTTCGCCAAACCACCGAGTTGCCTCTTGTGTTTCTCGCGGCGCTGCATGACGGCGCTGTACGCGAGCTCTGGCTCATCTCTGACTTCAATCAAGTTGACATCAGTGTTGTTGACGCTGCGCACCTCATTAGGACACATGAAGTTGATGACGCTGGCCTCGATATCCACTGGCCCGCCGCCCGGAGTCCAACCCAATGGACCATATTTGCCACTCGCGATCTCATTGTCACGAATGATGCCGGTGTCGGCTTGAGCGCCGCAAGCATTCACAACGCAGTCACGGGGCGTTCCGTCAATGACTGGCAGGTTGACGTCAGTTACAAATTGCATCTGGCAGAATGTCGTGGACCAAATACGTACCGGTAGCACCAGGCATCTCGACACCATTGGCACCGATGATTTTAAGAATCAAGCCATGAGCGGAGACAGAAGAGGCAGCCAAAGCTGTGAGGAGGATGGAGTCACGCATGTTGACGGTCAAGTGATTCCAAGGTGAGGCAAGAAAATTAGACAAAGACTGTAGGTGTCAAAGTTCAGTCGCCAAAACTGCCCGCGAGGAATAGACAAAGCACGGATGCAACAGTGAGTCGTGAGCATCGATGTGTCAACGACGAGGGAACTACCAGTTGTATATATATAGCCAGCCATCGTTGGAGCGTTACACTCAACAGCAGCGGTTCGTGTTGGTGTTTGATGCTCCAGCAGATGACATGGGACGATGAGGAGCTCTGCGTGCGGTGCTTAGACAGTCCAAGCGACCGACCATTCGAACGGGATCGGAAATAAACTAAACAAGGATGCAATGGTAGAAGCCGTTGCTTCTCTCAAATTGGAAAGCGGCCGCCCTGAAACGAGGACGATCAGACCGCCCGTCAGGTACGGCGACAGGGATCAGGGCCGGTGATGGGCGCTCCTGGCGTCGACGGCAGTCAAGCAAGCAAGGCTTTGCCCCCCTCATTTCTCCTCGTGGGAATCTCGTCCGTCCAGTAGCATAACACGCATTTTACCGTGGCTTGGATCTCTTCTTCGTTGCCGGACAAGGGCCATGTTGCGTCTAGATTTGTTTTGTTTCCCGGTGAATCCTGCGGGGTCACGTCACATCATAGGTGAATTAATGAATGACCTGCCTCGGCTGGGCATTTCTCTGCCCCTCTTCTTTTTCCACTCTCTCTCTTCATCTTCCATCTCGGCCTCTTCCTGCGGCGAGGCGGGTGGTGTCCGTCCGTTGGTCGCGCTCACACGTGGGAGGGATCTCGGCAAGCAACCGGCTCGATCGTCATCGCAAGGCTCCCGATCGGGTCGGCGAACTCTTGAAAGTCTAAAAGGCAGCCCAAAGCTAGCTCAGAGTGGCGTTGAAAACGACGACAGGCAGACAAGGCGTACGAGGCGCATCGTGGAAAAAAAGCGTGGGCCGAAGGTCCAAACATAAAAGTACTTTACCCAAGAGCATCCAAGTATGTACAAGTAGGTACCTTAGATAGATGCACGTCATAATCTGCCATGCAACGCGACGTAGCACTACGAACAGCAGGTGCGGAGCGCATCTCAACGCGGAAGGGGCCAGGGTCGTAGCTGCCTTGTCCTATTAGACCAATTGAGCCGGGAGGGCAAGAAGGGAGAAAGAATTAAAAAAAGGACCGTTCGTTCCTGTCCCTCGGCGAGGAACAGACAGTCCAAGCACCCGAGCGCCAATGCAAAAACGGTAGCCTGTCAACGTCTGCCTGCACAGCCACCATGTGAGTCGCAAGAAGCCAAGTGCACCGAGGGCCGGCATTGCCGACGTTTGTTGTCGAGTTCCGGCCGTTGGGAAACAAGGCCCGAGTGCGACCAAACGTCCCGAGACGCTATTCTTAGTTCTGCTTGGGTCCCACTCCTGCCGGTGAGTTTGGACCGTTTTGGATGAAACTCTACGAGATGAACAGCTTCTAGAAGGTTGGGAGTTGTTGCTTACCTTCCGATTTGTCGAGCTAAAAAAAAAAATTAGGTCGGGAATCGGAGGGAGAAAAAAAAATAAAGAAATGGATGATCAACAGAACCAGAGATGCGGATGAAGCGCATCGTGGACCGTTGCCTACTAAGAGGGAGCCAAACAACAAAGAAAGCTGTGCCCGGCCATGCCACGTCACGGTTCATTACACCAAGCCGCTGTTATACATTTACCTCGTCGCAAAATTACACGGATCATAGCCCCTCGTCGATCCTCTTAGCCGCATCGTCAACACCATGATCCGATGACCTGAAGAAGAGGGGCTTGCCGCTCGAGCTTCGGCCAGTATTCGCTGGATGATGCTGGTCGTGGTCGTCGTCGACTCCTCAACACACGGCCATTGCGTCCGACCTCCACCGTTCACGATCGTATATCCCGGTGACAGGTGTGACGAGTGGTGGGGAACATGGCGCCGCAACTTGTTCGCAATGCAAGGCATCATGCATGATTGTTATTTCATCCTCCATCCTCCATGTCTGGGAGTTTGTTGTTATATAAGACGTCCAAGACTGCAACGTCTCGTCTCGTCTAGTGAGTACTCATCCTAGCCAGTCACTCATTCATCTTCACCCACCGCGATCTGCATCTTTGTCTCTCCATTCCCTCCACGTGCCATCATCTTGTCTCCACGAACGGTTCATATCCAAAGGAGAAGATACACAAGTCCAAACAAGATGAGAATCTCGGCCATTGTCTCCGTCATCGCCGCCGCGGCTGCCATCGTGGACGCAAGACCACCCTGCGCCCATCGTTCAACACGCGAGATGAACTTTGACCTAGGATATCGTAAGGACAAGAATAACGACGCTAATGGCCGCCACAAGAATGTCACCTTCTCCGGTCAGTTTGAACACAGCTCGGAAACTCAGGCACCCAAGGAATGCAAGGACTGCACACCGGTCAAGTCCAAGTCTGGAAAGATTGAGGCATGGATCAAGATCGAAAAGAATCATGCAAAAGTGTATCGAAATGGAGAGGTGCGCGATGTCAGCGGATTTTTACAGCAAGCGCTCAAGGCTGTCTCGGAGAAAGAGCTCAACATGGGCGGAACTGGGCTCCTGGGCGAGATCCTTGCCAAGACCGGGTTCAAGCCAGCCCAAACCTCCGTCGACCTTGTGCAGCAAATTCTCAGCTTCATTTTCGGATTGGGCGATGCTGTCCTCAACTTTCCCGAGCAGATTGTCATAGATTTCATCAACCTTGCCCCCCAAAAAACTCTCGGCCACCTTGCCTCATTCGTGGCGTCTCAAGGGCAGGCCCTTCTCAAGTTTGCGAAAACTGCAACAGGACTCGCGAAATGAGCGTCATGCGTCCAATGTACAACATAATACTCAACTAATCGTGGTTCGTCTCTGCCTTCTCGTCTCTTTCACGACCGATGCTGTGGCCAGAGTTGGACTGGCGTGGAATACAGCAGGCAGTGCATCGCAGATGCTTCATCGGTCGCCACCCATCTCCATAGAATCATCTATTTCCTGTGTTTCTCCTATTTCTTTATTCTCTCCGGGGGACGTGGACTCTTCCCCTCCTCCCCCATATCTTCTCTATTTAGCACCGAGGTGCACACTCTAGATCTCTTCATGTACATCAGAGTCATGCAGACAAACAAATAAAGTAGACTGCGTTTCCTGCGCCCCAGCCAATTCAGTTGCCCCGTGTCCTGCTCCCCATCCTTGACAGCTCGAGAGCACCAGCATTCTGCAACGTATCATCGCGACGTCGGTGCGCCATGCTCGTCATAGCGCACCGGGCGCACCCACCACCCGTCTAATCCATGCCATCCCTCTCGTATCCTAAAAACAGTGTCTGCGCTTTGTTGGCTCGCAAAACGCGGCCACGTGCATGGCCCGGGTTGTTCACACAAAGGAGGCGAGGTATTTGTCCGTTGGCACATGCGATCGTGGGCATACACACGTGCAACTGGGGCCTTGTGAGTCAGTCGCTGCCGTGGCATAAACAAACGGCCCCCTTGCCCAAATAGGAAATGTGAACCCGCGGCGCATGTACCGCGACGACGATGCCCACCAACACATCATCAATCATGGCTAAAGTCGCTGGTCATGATCGAATATAGTGTCCGCTCATGCATTAGGCGTCAGTCTGGTATCTTTGATCGCCATGATACTTACTATCCATGGCCTGAACCTTGACGTGAACCATCATATTATGTACCTCATGTCTTATCTACTTATTTACTCAAGCACATGGCACCTAGAGGGAGTCCAAAGTCTCATCATCGAGTCGGATCGACTCGGAACGGCACATCGTGTCCTGCCTTGGTATCCAGAACACCTAGAAATGCTCAGCGCTTCCAAGAATAAAGCGCACAGCAATGGAAGACCAGAAAAGAATTGAAAGAAAACAAACAGCCCCAAGTGGAACAGAGAGGCAAGAAGAGAAGAGGCCAAGAGGAAAAAAAGAAAACACCTTGGCCTGTATCGCTCAAAGCGTCGAGAGTGGTATCAATCCTTCGCCTAGCTGCCAACAACCGGAATACAAATTCCAGTCTCCATATCAGTACTCGACGACAGCACGTCCAATTCCGAAATCGATTGCTCCTTTTCGTCAACGCTGATGTTCTTAATCATCTTCGCATGTGTCGAATCATTCTTCATCCACGCTGCCCATTACACCCCTGCGCTTGCTGCTCTTCATCCCAATCTTCAGCAAACTCAGTCTTTTCTTCATACTGACCGAGCGCTTGCCGACCGGGGCGTCCTTTTCGGACGTTTCCTCGTCCATGCTTTGACTCTGGTCCCAACTCCCTTTGCTGGCCGGGCTACCTCGTCTCCCGGTACTCTCTGTGGACGCATCGAGCTGCGAATCATCATCCTGAGGCTGTGTTCGAGGTATATTCTGGCGACGGTTCCCCTTTCCGAAACTGCGGCTGCGGCTGTGGGAAATCCTGAACTCGGGACTGTTGCCAGACGCCTTCTCCCCATCAGATTCCTGCTGACGGCGGCCCGGCAGGAAGCTGAGCCGGGCGCTGCGCTGTTTCAATGACACTTTGCGGACGACGGACGCTTCTTCGGCCTTGATCACACTCGACGACAGCGCGATGCCGTGCCAGTTTGAGGGGTTATGATCATGGACTGAAAACGAGCCCCGAAAGGCTGTTGATGGCGTTGACACGGTTTCGCGAGGCGTGGCAGGCGTCGGCGTGAATAACGCAATCTCTGGTTCATATGTCATGTCGAAGTCTAACGAGGTCGTGTCAGTCATCCACTTTCTGCAACACGCGAGAGACAAGTCCACCAAACTTACACCTCGAAAGCTCTGCTCGTTTTTGGGTTAGTACAGGGTTGCTGCTGCGGCCAAATAGCGCCAGAACTCTCTTGAGCATCATCGCATGATCTACGAGCGCCATCTTGATGGCAATATCGTGAGGCTCCAGGTCGGAATCGTCATCGTCCTCTTCCTCGTCCTCTCTGTCAATCAATGGCTCAGGCAGCAGCTTTCGATAACACATGACACTTTGTTCCGACGAAGGATTCACGGATATCGACACTGCGTCCAGTAAGAGTTGCGCTACCCCCTCCTCACCATCTGCAAGTCGACGCTCAAGCGCCGCCATCTCTTGTGTTTTGCGTACAATGCGCTCCAAGCCCGTCTCATGGGCATTGAGTCCAACTTGCTTCATCTCAACAATCTCACTACGCCTGAGGATGGTAGGAAAAGGCTCGGCCGTGAAGAAGACTGTCTTTTCCGCATAGTGCTCTTCTACCGACCCAGATGTGCTGCGCTTGGTCGTGAATGAGAACGCCTGCGGATGAGATGACACAAGATAGTCACGGACAGCATGGGCCACACGCGCCCTTTGGAAGACTTGATGCGTCAAGTCACGATGGGGCATGACCGAGGAGACCACGAGAAACTGCCCCTCAACCTCATCGTTGCTGTCGGAGGTCACGATCTGCGCCGCCGGGTATTGTTCTTGCATGCGATCGGTGAAAGCGGAAGCGCGCTCCGCCGGAAGCCCTTCATAGATGAACTCTTTGTCCCGAATACCCGATGGGAACCCAAGCCCCTTGAAAACGACCTTGAAATATCGGGGGACGAGCTTGTCGCTCTTCGAGATGGTCTCGTGTATGGTTGCAATGGCGCGTTCGGTTCTGGCGAGTTTAGCAAAATCGAAAGCATTGCTCTCGTATTGTGTGCGTAGTTCCTTGTACGAAGCCAGTGCGTTACTCCAGGATTCGCCGTCCTCAAAATACTTAATCATGTCGAAATATATCTTCTCCTTGCGCTCAAACTGTGACTGTTCTGGGAACGCTGGCTCCGTCAGGCCTTTGACACGACGGGTTGGATCCCAGTCATAGAGGTCGGCGTGCAGTCGTAGGGCGAGGCCGGCTTCTGCGTGATTTTTTGATTCAGCTTGAAGGGAGGCGAGCTGATGAACGTAGCGAACAAAAATCTCTTCCTTCTGCATGTCGCGGAGAAATTCCATCAATCGCAGGCGATTGATGATATTGGTAGCCTGCCCATCTCCATCGCCTCCGTGAACGGCCACGAGCAAGTCAAGGAATATGTTCAGAGTGCCCACGAGTTCTCGCACGGCAGCGTAGAGCGGCTCTTGTTGCTTCTGATCGAGAGACCCGAAATGCCGCAGCAGCTCGTCGATGAACAGCCTCTGGAGCATGCTTTCGGTCAGAGGCCGTGATTTGAAGAATTGATCCAAGCTTTCAATCATCTCTGTTTGAATGACCGTCAAATCCTCACTCAGTGTCCATTCACTAATGATCATGGTCTGCAAGACCCCAACGGCTGTCCTTCGGAGCCCCTCATGGACGCTGAGACAGAGCTCGACGATCGGTGCCACGAGAGCTGGAACGTATTGCACTTGATAACCGCCACTTTTGGCCAAGCCGTAGCGCCGTCGCTCCTCGACACTCGTTTCCCAGCCAATTGCTTCCCATGTAGACTTCAGAAGCTCAGAACCATGTTCCCTCACGTCGCCGGCAATTTTCCATACCGCGCGCCTCTTCTGCTCTGGGAACGTCTCCAGGGCAAGAGAGGTGCTGCCGACCAGCTTGAGAAGTGTCGTAAAGAACAGCTTCCAGAGCTCCGTGTTGAAGGTCTCGGCCTCATCAGGGTCCGGCAGATACGTGTCGAGCATTATCGACGCGATGTATTGCAATGTCCGCATGGTGGACTTGTGGTGATAAATATGGACGCTGAGCCACTCAGCCGGGAATGCTTCACCGGAAAGCATACTCATGTGCACCCGCAGCAGGTTTTGCATGATGGTGCTGAGGTCATCCTCAGCCGCCAGTTCAAGCTGCAAGCCGGCCGTGGAGCTGGACATGGCTGACAAGACTGCCGACAGCTCGGCCAGCCCTTCGTCAAAAGCAACCTCGCCAGAGACAGACCTGGAAGGGAAGGGATAGGAAGTTGGAAACAAGAGCGAAAAACGCTTTCTAGGCTTGGGCGGTGAGTTCAGCAACGACAAGTACGAGTCTATAATTCGCGGGATATGGTCCGGGATTTCCGGTCCCAGGTGATCGACCTGACTAGCGAGTACGGAGCAGCACAATCGGACTTGCTCCCGCCATTGATCTGTGACCTCGTCGACATGGCCCCAGTGAGGCGATATCCAGCGAACAGTATTGGCACTCAAGGCAGATCGTTGGTCGGGGTGCGCAAAAAGATCCAGCTTTGAATAACTGATGACAAGAACAAGCTTGTACAGTATGAGTTTGCCCTTGACCTGAGTGCAAGCGTCCATGAAGTCGATGGCAATGTGCAAAATCTCCTCTGTGTCGAGAAGTCCCGCAAGTTCAGGTAACCAGGTGTGAAAATGCTGGACTGCCAAGGTCTGGCTGCCAACTAGTACTGGTGCATTGCTTCGCATCATCCGGTCAAGGGCTTTGAAGATTGAGCGAAGCTGTCTTGTGAAACCTTGTGGAGATGACGTGATGCCTATCCTTGCTTCCTTGACCTTCTGCTGCTTTCGAGCGTGTGTGATGAACTTCAATATGTGACGAACGACTTTGAACGTGGCCCGCAAGTTCCGTGACGTTTCTGGCTCCGTAGGCTTCTCCAGCAGTCGAAGGAAAGATTTGACCAGGCCTGAGGTGGCAAAGGGATATTTGAACTGGGTCTCTGCATATTGCTCAACCAGCGGACCCAGGTTGAATCGACGATCGTGCACTATTCCCAAAATCCTGACCAAAGCCGTGAATACGAGGTCTTCAAATTCGTCATTGCCCGAGTGCTGTACGAGAATGCCAAAGAGTCCGTCCAAAACGTCATTTAACAGCTTGACGACTTCTATCTCCGGAACGAACATCAACTGACGCAACACTGCAGACACATCGTCATCAGACAGATCCTTCCAGTTAAGCAAGCCCAGGATGTTTCTGTCTTGAGAAAAGCGCGTGCTGCACAGGAAGGTTGTAACGACAAGCAAAGCCAGGGGTCCAGTAACATTCTCTGACTGATCATCCTTGCCGCGTGGCGCCCAGGGCGCGGACAGATATCCGCCCTTGCCAGATGGACCAGGCAGTGCTGTCAATGTGTTTTCGTCCAACTTATAGAGCAGTAATCCGCGTCGCCCGTCTCGTATGAAAGCCTGCTCATCCCACAGAGGCATGTAAGCCACTGCGAACGGAGGACCGGGCACGTCACTGAGGAACATGACCACGTGTGCCGTGGGCACATCGTCGTGGGATAGAGAAATTCGAATTGTCTGGTTCCAGGCCTCTCCACGTTCCACAGCTGGCGACTTAAATGTCGTCTCGGGTTCATTGTTGGAGCCGGCGTATATGCAATTTTGAAACCGTGTGCCAGAAGGACCACGGACTTCAAGGGTGATCTGGAGGTTCGTGGCTCGCAAAGCTGTCGGCAGACTAGTCGCGCTTCCGCCGTATCGGGACAAAAGATGATGCCGCGCCAGAGCCGCAGTGTTGAGGGTGAAGTAGATATCGGATCGTGGTCTCGCTGGAGCCCCAGAGAAGCCCATCTTGTTCGTCTTTGAAACCCCAGCCAGAGCAGTTGGCGTCGCCTTGATCAGCGCATCTGCGTCAGGATAGTCGAATGCCCGCAGAAAGAGCTGCAGTCGTTCGCCTCTGCGTGACCTCTCATAACGTCCGTTCGCATTGTCTGCGAGTTCCCGGATCAGCGGGTCTGCAATATCGTCATTGTCTGTTTCGGTCGAGGTACGTGATGACGATGGTGACCAAATGTTCAAAACTTGTTCGATCTCCTCATTCTGAGCCCTCATAATGGAGTTTAGCTTGAGGACACCCATTCCAACGTTCCGTTGCACAGTGAGGCTCGCGTCTTGGGAACTTGTCCCGACATTGGAAGCTGCCGTACCGGGGGCCTCGTGACCGTCTGCCGTTACTTGTTGTCGTTCATTCTGTTGCTCAGACACAGAATCCATCTTTGGTAGTATGGAGCCTCTTGAGAACGTTGGACGTCCAGATCTGCTTCCCCACATCAAGCTGCGTCTGGTCGGCTTTGATCCGCTGGAAGAGGACGTCGTGGAATTTTCTCTTGAGAGAGGTCCGTCCGCAGTAATCCCCAACCTCGAGATGGGCTTCGACGAGGAGGACACTTGCTGCATTGCCATGACTTTGACGACCAAGTAAAGTTCCGATTCCGCAGACGGCGAGTCACCAATGTCTTGGGCCGAGAGGTCAACGAATAAGGTTCGAGAAGTGCCTGGGACAATGCCACCAATGGAGCCGCCCGCCGGTATATCTACAGCGAACGGCTCCGATATCACGGCCAGCTTCTGGTGCTGAGGCTTCGTGACGAGGAAGAGAAGCAGTGAGGTCGCCTCTGATGAGGATCCTGCGAACCCTTTCACATCAAGGAGCAGGTGGTGGAGGCTGGTGAGCTCCACTGAGGGCTGTGGAGGCTCGTCGAGAAGAGTCATGATAGATTGAAGCTTGGTAACGTCCACCGCAGAATCATCTCCGGTCAATATCCGCCCTCGGGAGGCAGGGTCCCGAACAATGACTTCCCCGCCACAGAGCTTGTTCACTCGGACCAGGTCCCACACAGTCTTCTCCCGCAAGGCATCAGATTCGCATGATGTGAGCACATTGTACAGAAACTGCTGTCGGTTGGCATTGAGTATCGTAATGAGCTTGGAGAGCTCGTTGAGTTCCGCATACTGTCTGGACAACAGAAGTTCATGGAAGTTTTTGGAGTGCCATTCGCGCAGGCACGAGGCAATCTCGTCGATCAGTGGCTCAGAGGCTGAAGTCGGCGTCTCGTCCCCGATCTTCAGCATGGGCACTGGCGCTGCTGGTTTGGGTGCGTTAGGGTCTCTCTTGACCGGTGAAGAGAGATTGCCATTTGGCAGTTCCGACAATGGTGCGCGAAGCTTGCCCAAATCATCGTTCATGACCTGAGAGATCGTCTTCCTCGGCTTGCCGCCAATGCCACTCTTGGCTGAGTCGCTAGCCGGACGCACCTCTCCCGCAGGCACGCTCTCGTCCCCAACATGTTCATCGTGGATTTCTTGAGCCCTTGCCTCGTACTCGCCCAGCATCTCTCGCACTTCCACGCAACTACGGGGGAAGATGCCGCTGAAGACGCGAGCCTCCAGGGTCTGACCTTTGACTGAAGTCAATCCAGCAAGCAAGCTAGGCGGAGCAACCAAATATCCCCGTAGCCAATTCCCCTCCGGGGTTTCTTCAATAATGTAGAGCTCATCGCCGATTTCGAGAGGTAAATCGACCGGGCTTTCGGCAGCGAAGGGATATGTCGCTATAGCAAAGGCGATTCGGGGAAGAGGCTGCCAGGGCATTGCGCGCTGGCAATAGCGCTCGCCTGCGCCGCTGCTGCTGGAGTGAAGATGGTGTCTCGGGCTCAACCGAGAAGCTCGGTGTGCCGTTTCCTCCCCCTCGTTCGCGAGCAGAGCAGTTGCAGCTGATCGTATCGAGTCTCAAGTCAACGCAAGCATCAAGAGCGGCGCTTCCTGCTGAGATGCAGGTCGCATAGGCATCTACAACAAGTCCTTGATTGGACAAGCTCCTGGCACACGGACACGTCTGATTAGAGTAAAGCTTCAAACATTGGCGATCAAGAAGCTGGGAAGTGACCGGGAACACTCACTAAGGTCCAGCAGTTTGTTACTCGCCTTGGCTGAGCGGACAGACCCCTGAAAGGCTGTGATGACTTGCAGGGTTCCTTCATTCGGGGTGTCGGATTTCTTTTCTCGGTTGTCCCTCGGCACACGCATCCAATTTCAACTGCAGATTCGACGCCACACCATCCTGCTGTACCCGGACCAGGGGCAGCTGGGAGAAGGGAAGGGACTGGCAGCAGGAGGAGACAAGACGAAGAGAAAGCAAGAGGTCAGGGGAAGTCACTAGACACGCGATGCTACGCTGTGGAAGAATTGAAGGGCTAAAGAGGCTGAAGAGCTTGGAGGGGGCGCCAACAAACACGCACGCACTAGGAAAAGACAGGGGAGGAATGGTTCTGCCATGATTGCGGCTAGATGGCAAAGTTGAAAGCTCCCGCCAAGGTACGTACTGTACTCGACTAGTAGCTTTCTCGGGGCACCAAGGCAGGTAGCTTCCCCTCGAGCAAGTCAAGAGCGCCTGCGTCCCTTGTGAAGTTGTGGCTCACAGTCTCTCCCAGCGCCCCTCTTGCCCTCCGGGGGGCCCAGCCATCCCCCAGACCGGAGTTGGTTGGGCCGGGCCTCTCTGGACCTCTCCAGCATCAAATAGCAGGTGCACAGCTGTCCCGTCTCGTCTATTAGTGCACGGCCCGCCAGCTGGGCCACTCAAGAATCAACCCGCAGTGGTGCGAAGCGAGTGGTGGGCGAATGGTGGCCTCGAACCTGCTACGGAGTGCAGTGCTGAGACGACTTGAGAGAGGCCATGATGACGCATTCGACCTAGCGCCTTGGGTATGGGCGCTCTCGATGGGGTACTCAGATGGTACCTGAACACCAGAGTTGCAAAGTGCGGACCAAGGGAGCCCTTATCGTCCGATATGCTCTCTCAAGATTTGTCGACCAGGCAAAAATGTCAAGCATGTCAGTACACAACAGATTTCTATTCTCGAGCGGTTCAAAGATTTGAGCTATTGTTTTATTCACTCGTCGCCTTGTTCCGGCTACGTGGTGAAAGTAACATCACTAGGTTTCCTTGGCCATGTAAAGCTTCTGGACAAATGCGTTTCAACCGCGCTAGTGTCTGATGATGAACACAGGTTCCACCAAAGGGCAGGTCTCGTCCGAGTTGGCAGACAATCCAATGCGACCGTTTGAAATGTACGGAGTATTTGGGTCTGTATGAATCTGTACAAGCATTAGTACTTGAGGAGCGCGCACTACACTTCAAGGAACTGTTTTCTTTTGCTTGGTCTTCTCATGGCTGCATCTTTGGGATAGAAAGGTGTGGTGTGGCGCATGCGCGAAGTATGCACAAAAAGACGGGCTTCTTGATCCAACACCAGACGATCCGTTACAGTTTGATCCCTTGTGGAGTGCAGCTTGCTTAGCAGCCGAACTATTGCATTGTTCCCTTGCCGCGCAGATTGCCGGCCCCTGGCCGCGAGAACACGCTCAGGCCCATCCGCGACTCTGCATTGTCATTTATCCCTCTTCATCTCTTACCACTCCGCTGTATTGTATAATATCTGACCAGAACTCGCCCACCCTGTAGGTGCGCTTTTTTTTCTTGAGCGTGATTCGTAAGAGGGCGAGGTTTGGACAGATAATTGTTCGAGCACGTTCGTTGCCGTGATAATGCAAGACAATCCCAAACACTGGACACTACCGCCAATAATATCATGCCTAACACGGCGGAGACCGTGTTACCGTATCATTGCTTGATCTTGACGTCTGCACATGAACCTCCAGTATTTTCCTCGGGTTGCCGCCTTGCTGAATAAGTGGCGAGCATCGCAAACAACATATAGCTGTTTCCTGTTAACGCCTGAAACTCTCCAACGATCCGATGTGAGCTTTCTCTGGGCTTTTTACCCCGCCAGCGGATGCCATTTCCAGCAGCCAAGAATAATGGCCAAGGTGAATGCTGAATTGCTATTCCCCCGGTGCGAAACAAGAAGCTGCCCCACTAATCAACCACCGAACCTCGGCTCCGATGTCTTTCATCAGGGTCCCCCCTCTCCCAGTGCCATGCACATTTGTGCCTAAAGTAATGATGCCACGCAGCCCACGCAAGGCTGCCGAATAGAATGTGCCAGGACCCATTTAAGTCACTACACGTCACGGCGGACAACGACCCTGAATGGCACTGCGCCGACACAGAACCATTGATCCAACAGGCAATCGCCAGCTGTTCAGTAGTGCCAAGTCACCGATCGGCGCGCATTTATCCCAATTGTTGCGTGACAAGCTATGACCTCATCGTTCCGTCAGTTCCTGCCTCGTGACAGACAAAGACTGCATTGCATGCATGTAGACTCACAATGTCGGTTGTGGCCGACAACGTGAAATGCCCCTCCACCCAGACGATCTCGCCTGTCAATACATAAGGGGACTTCCAGTCTGTCCTGCCAACAACCGATATTTTTAACGTCGCACGCACACACCGAAAGAAATGCAGGAACTTCCGCTCAACCTCCTCAGCGGGAAGCAAAAAAAACGTCTTTGATTCGTCTGCCGAATCTGTTACACCATGAGCACACCTTTTATATCGTGCCTCCAGCCTGACAAGCTCAACGGATACGATGGAACGAGGTCGCATGACCACGAAGCATCGAGGTTTCCTAAGACCTTACTCGATGCCATGGAAGTCCGCGAGAGTGTGTTTGCCTCACAACCACACAAGCACACGGATCCTGATGATGCACGTTCGTGTCACTGGGTCGTCTACGCCAGCGTGAACAAGATGGTGGCATATGAATTGCGGGACGAACTGGGCAACGTATTGCGGCCCGCTCAGAGCACGACGCGATCGACGCCTATAGGCACCATTCGACTTGTGCCATTCCCTCATCGCCCTCATCCCAGGCCCGGCGGTCGGTACGAGCATGGCTGTTTAGTCAACGGGAATCGAGAGGAATTCCTTGATGCCGGCCCGGTGGGAGCAGTGATCAGGACTGACCGCCCGACGTCATTTCACGATGGTAAAGAGCCATACGTCAAATTAGATCGGCTGGCCATTGTCGAACATCACCGAGATGAGGGCCTCTCTGGTCTTCTAATTCAGGCGGTGCATTCTTGGCTCCAGTCGAACCCGTCCTATTTTGACCCCAGCATTACCGAACTCGGGCTTGAGCAGACCGGTGCGTCGAACGAGGCGGATATACCCAAATGGAGTGGTCTTGTATGTGTCCACGCAGCCAAAGACGCCGCAGACGCCTGGAGGAGATGGGGCTTCGAAGTTGATCAAGAAATGGGCAGTTGGTGGGATGATGGAGTTCCATTCGTGGGCATGTTCAAGCGAATGCAAATAACACCAAGGGAGGTCAGAATCTAGGGGGTTCCCGGCTACCAGTCTTGCTTGCGTTGATGGACTTGACGACTTGATGATCACATTCAGATGTTTGGTAGCATTTAGTCAGGTGATAGGGCTCGGGTATCCTCGATGGCCTGAGATGGTGGACGAACTAAGAATCATGAACAATCAGCATGGCACCGATAAACTGTCAAAGGAGCAAAAGCAGCACAGCATGATTTGCACACAGAGATGGCGCAAAATGACGCTCTTGCCATTTCCTCTATTCCATTTCGGACCCAAGAGCCATGAGTGACATAACTCGTGGTCGCTGAGTCCCCATAATCGAACGCATTGATGCGACTCTGGAAGATGCTAGATGAGAGCCACGCCGTGAACCGTCGCCGTGAATATCTCCCAAACCCTAAACAGCCAAAATAATTGCCCCCTTCGATAATATCATATTTATCGATTGCTCTTGGCCACACGCTCTAACTCGTCCTTCTTCTTGATAGCGTAAGAGTTACTGCTTCCCTTGGCCGCGTTGATGAGCTCCTCGGCCAAGCATTCGGCAATCGACTTGACGTTACGGAAAGCGGCCTCACGGGCCCCAGTAGTCAGCAGCGCAATGGCCTGATTCACTCGACGCAGAGGAGACACATCGACGGCTTGTCGTCGGACTGTACCGGCAGAACCGATTCTAGTTGAGTCTTCGCGGGGTCCGCAGTTGACAATGGCATCAACAGCAACCTGGATGGGGTTCTGGTCGGTCATAAGATGGATCTGGGACAGTGGTTAGTTCCACAATGGTCTCTCGTGCGCATATGTGGAATGCCAAGTTGGTCGCAAGCGAGCCGTTTCAGACACAGAGCCTTGATATTTTCTTGCCTCCATCGACTCAACTGGCAACGAGCTCCGCTCTGGGTTCACAATACTCACAATTTCGAAGGCGTGAGCGACAATGCGAACAGCCATGAGCTTTTTGCCGTTGTTTCGGCCGTGCATCATGAGCGAGTTGGTCAAGCGCTCAATGATAGGGCAGTTGGCTTTGCGAAATCGCTTGACAGCATATCGACCTGCGGAGTGGGTGACGTAAACCGGGTTGCGTAGGGAGATGTAATCGCTGTTTCCGTTCGAATTAGTCCGTCTGCACGATTCAAAGTAGGCTATGATCACAGGAGAAGTAGAGCAATTCCCCTAAAGAGTGCCGTTTCCGTACGTACGTCAAAGAGATGTCGCGGACCTCGACATCGTAGTCCCACTTGTTGAACAACTTGATGTTACCGACCTCCTTAATAACATCCTTGGGAAGGACGTCGGAGACGACAATGTTCTCGACCTCGATATCGCCACCGTCAGACATTTTGGCTGTTGCAGTGGAAATGTGTCCAGTCTTCTTGTGAGCGAACCGCCGGTTGTTGTAGCAGAACGGTGAAATAGAAAGTCCCCTACGAGTATGAGGGTCAGGCTCAATTGCTCAGAGACCGTAGGTTCGAACAAATTTCCGCGGTGGGTGCGACTGACGAATCAGCGGCCGCGAAATGCTCGGCACGATTTCTGGACACACTTCATGTTAGGGCATGGCTGCCCTGGCCCGCAGCAAATGCAAATCGTGCGGACGCGTGCCACTCGTCACCCCACTCAATCAAGCGAGCGTCTTTGCCTTGGGCTCCAGATCTGTCGGCAGAAACGTGCGATAACTTCCATTCTCTCGTCAACGACAACCATATCCGCACAAGATGGTATGCTACTTCCCCCTCTGACGCGCGAATTTTGGGCTCACGCGATTGCGCTCGTAATAATGCTGTTTTTTCGCGCTGATGTCCGGATGCTAATCGACCCTGTCACACAAATAGGCGCCTGCTGCTGGAGCTAAGAAGCAAAAGAAGAAGTGGTCGAAGGGCAAGGTCAAGGACAAGGCCCAACACGCCGTCCTTCTCGACAAGGCAACTTCAGAGAAGCTCTACAAGGATGTTCAGTCATACCGTCTCGTCACCGTTGCCGTTCTCGTCGACAGAATGAAGGTCAACGGTTCCTTGGCTCGGCAATGCTTAAATGATCTTGAGGAGAAGGGTCTCATCAAGCCAGTCGTTAACCATAGCAAGATGAAGATTTACAGTAGGCCAACTCCCCGGTCTTTCGAACCGATATTCAAGGTCAGACGAGATACTAAACCAATTCTTTAACAGCCCGAGCCGTTGGCGGTACCTGAGACCACCCGCAATGAACATCGACCCGTCCGAGATTGAATGGAACAGTTCCATCCACCAAACATGCAAGGTCATTTAGCGGACAGGTTTTCTCAATGGCACATGAATGCCTGATCGGAGTAACTTCGTGCTCAGCAACGCAGCATGACGAGAGACCGCCAGTTGCGGTCACGATAAACGGAATAAAGCATCATACAAATTGTATTTCCTGCGCCGGGCATGTGTGCTTGTGCTGTTGTGTGCCCGACTACTTGGCCACTCTGTGATCCTGCGCCTGCCGAAGAGCCAGAGCTTCCACATCGTACGAGGGGTGCGACATATCCTACCATGGTGTCAGTATGTAAACATTCTTGAGCCTTTTTGTATGGTCGACTTCTACCGGATTGTTGAATAAAAATGTAGAGTGACTGCTTCCATATCGCTGCTCTGGTGCCATTCCCGCTGCATGATCTCATCTGTTCAGTCTGAACGGCCGCCGACAGTGTATCAGCATTCGGAAATGAACATGAAATGCGATCATTGAAGCGTGCAGGTATGTCAGTGATGTCACGACGCCGCGAGATATCATTTGTACAGCAACTCTCGACTTACTAACCCGGCGAATCGTATTGCGCGGTGATTCTAATCTTCTTTTATCAAATAGTGCGATACTCTGATGGGCAGTCCTGCTACTCGTGGAGCGATCGCGAATCGTTTGTCTCGTGATATGGATCTGCAAGGTTGCCCGAGTTTGATTACTATCTCTAGTAGAGCAGCATGCCAGTCGGAAGTCCTTCGGTGAAGTATCCGTGGCTTCGCTCCATTTCGTATCATGATCTCGTCCTCTAATTATGCGGACACATACACTCTCAGTAATGTCGAATTGTGCCAGTCCTCTTCCAATGGCTCTGCCTTCGATAGTAACCTTGAACCCGGTTATATCCGATTTATCGATGCATGCCATTTGCAAAGACTCTGGAGGTTCTCGCCAAGCCAAAGCTAGTCCATTCCGTGATTTACGCCTGGAATCCCCACTGAAGAGATCTATTTTACTTGATGATTGATGTTTAGCAGGCTTTTGGGCGAAGCTGTTCTGAGTTGCTGAGACATGGCTGCGATGGTCATAATTTCTAGAACAGATTATTCAAAGTTGCATTGCGACTCAGGCCATCAGCAGACTGGATCCGATTTACTTGAGATCATTTGTCTAGACGTTCGTCTAAGATTTGAAAGGTAATGGCTGACGTCTTCTCCTGGTATCGCTGGCAGCCAAGGAACATCTCTGACGTGCCCTTCATGACTGCAAGCACGTGACATACCAAGAGGCTTGATGGTCAAACGCCCCAAAACAAGGAGTGTGCACAATCTAGTGCAACTCACGTACCAGCCCACTGTGCATAGAAAATGTCGAGCAATCAAGAAGGGCTGGAGCCAGGCACCTGTGACAGTATATACCGTGAACAGCAGCGGCGCAAAATGTGAAGTGAAGACGATTTTAAAGAGCCCGGGAAACTTCTTGCTTGGGCTCAGTGGAGCATATCAGTCGCATTACGGAGTACTCCGGGTACTAGGGACTACATATTGGCTCGATGCAACCGTGGGTTCTAGCGCAGGCCGGGTAGATTCGCTCAAAACCAGTCCCCGTCGTGGCTCCGCCGCAATTTTTTCCCCTTTTCCCTCCACAAACCCCCGTCCACCAGTCGGTGCAGAATTTATTTACGACTGACCTCGGCCGTCATCTTTTTTTTCTCCTTTCATCCCCATCTCCCCTCAGTCTTTTGTCCTGCTTTCGGAAAAGCACAACCTTCAAGATGTCTGAACAGCCTCAGAAGGTCCTGGGCATGCCGGTAAGCGCGACCCTCCCTTTTCACGGTTCCTGATTGTCCCGAGAACGGCCATGCGATGATCGTGGCATCTTCATCATGCGTAATCCAATTGCACTATCGTAAACCATTCACCTATGATAGTTTCCCCGTGTCACCTGCGTGGAGCTCATCGTAGATGAATTGGATTGAGATGACCGCCACGCCTGGCCGACGAGCGTCTCGGGCGCAGTCACAGAATCCTTATCTATCAAGCACAACCCGCTGACATTGAGTTCCAATAGCCTTTCGTGGCCGACTTTTTGAGTACGTGCAATGCGACGATGTTCCCACCAGTCCGAGATTTTTAGATGATCGAGCCTTGCACAAGAAACGCAACAATTTTTCTCTTTTGCTGCCCTCATCTCTCCCTCGCTGACTGACTCTTTTTTCAACAGTGGGTGGTGTCTCTGCTGCTGTATCAAAAACGGCTGCCGCTCCTATTGAGCGTGTCAAGCTCTTGATCCAAAACCAAGATGAAATGATCAAGTCTGGACGTCTTGATCGCCGCTACAACGGCATTAGCGACTGCTTCAAGCGCACGGCGGCTGACGAGGGTGTCATGTCCCTGTGGCGAGGCAACACTGCCAACGTCATCCGATACTTCCCCACCCAGGCCTTGAACTTTGCCTTCCGTGACAAGTTCAAGAAGTTGTTCGGTTTCAAGAAGGAGCGTGATGGTTATGCTAAGTGGATGGCTGGTAACCTGGCTTCTGGTGGTGTAAGCACTTTTCCTACGACCAACTCGCTCTAGATTTGTTCGCCCAGACTGACCACTGTTGCAGGCTGCTGGTGCCACTTCCATGCTTTTCGTCTACTCCCTGGATTATGCCCGAACCCGTCTCGCCAACGATGCCAAGTCGGCCAAGTCTGGCGGCGAGCGTCAATTCAATGGTCTCGTCGATGTATACCGCAAGACTCTTGCCTCTGATGGTATTGCTGGTCTGTACCGTGGCTTCATGCCCTCTGTTGCCGGTATCGTGGTCTATCGAGGTCTCTACTTCGGAATGTACGACTCCTTCAAGCCTGTTCTCTTGACCGGCACACTCGCCAACAACTTCCTGGCTTCCTTTGCGCTCGGTTGGTGTGTCACCACTGGTGCTGGTATCGCTGCCTACCCTCTTGACACCATCCGTCGTCGCATGATGATGACTTCTGGCGAAGCCGTCAAGTACAAGAACTCGTTCGACGCTGCCCGCCAGATCGTTGCCAAGAACGGTGTCAAGTCTCTGTTCAACGGTGCTGGTGCCAACATTCTCCGTGGTGTTGCCGGTGCCGGTGTGCTGTCTATCTACGATCAGCTTCAGCTCATCCTCTTCGGAAAGGCCTTCAAGGGTGGCTCTGGCTAAGCGAATTCTTCCACACACGTTTTCTGTATAGACTTCTTCGCGTTGCGTGATGGAGACGGGGCGTGTAATTGGCAAGTGGCGATGATGCGTTTCGCCGACGCCTGTTCACGGGATCAATTGAAGAGGGAAACTGGGGAATGAGGATAAAATGGCCCTTTGCCGTGTGCAACAAATGCTCTTTACGGGTTAGACTGGCATCGGCATGGCGTATTCCCCCCCGGTTCTGCCGAGGCTTTTCTAAGTCGCTGTAATTTAAGACCAATGCTATTTTCGTGCCATTGTAATATCTTCGGGAAGCTTTGCCTCGCACGAATCTATGATAATGCGGCCCAATCAAGATATTGATCGATAAAGTTTGAGGGCGATTTTATTGCCGAGGGTAAAGGTTCTGGGTAGAGGAAAATGTTCACGCTGCTGACTAAGGAAGACTCGGGAACACTCAGGCGCGTTGGTTCCCGGTTCGCGTCATGCCGTACAACAAGCACCCGGGGTAGGCACCCATCGTCTCAGCGTTCGTCTCGCATGGTAGACAACGCGGCGATTTGTCTTCATATAGGGACAAGATAATCGCCCAAGATGCCAGCAGGGCCAAGTGGCCGTGGTCGAGGGCGCGGCCGCCCAAGAGGATCCAAAACCAGACAGCCATCATCGACAGGAAGCGGGTCGTCAGAGCAAAGTGACTCCCTCGAGTCTGAAGATCAGGCAGAGCCAGCGGGCAGCAGCCGTGCCGCAGCACCAACCGGTGGCGAGGACGCATCAGCGCCGCCCGAGAAGAGCATCCCCAAAGATTTACTCACGCGGATACTACACGAGTTCTTCACCAAGGACGTCACGAGGATCTCGAGAGATGCCAACGCCGCGGTGGGCAAGTACATGGACATTTTCGTACGGGAGGCCATTGCACGAGCGGCGGTGGAGAAGAGTGCTGGGTTTTTGGAGGTGGAGGACCTCGAAAAGGTTGCGCCGCAGCTTCTGCTGGATCTATGAGGACTGCATTTCCCGTCTTCAATTTGCTTTCCTGGCAACGATGTGGCCTTGAGCTCGCGATATCCGACTCGGGAAACGGGTATGCAGCAGTCTTTTGGAATATGGAGAGCAAGGCGGCAAGAACAGCACGATCTTACTGATGATACCTTTTCCAGAACGATTTTGCCGTCCGATATGCGTCTAGAGATACCAATAAGGAAAGTGGCCGAAAGAAATCAGCCGCTGCGCACAAGAGACAGCCCTAGTGGCGGGAAAGATGCTAAGGCTCCCGACACCGTGACGGCTGAAAAGTCATCTGATTGCCGGTCCGGACGAAAGGCGAGTATTCGGACAAGGCAGGCGTGGGGGCAAATGAGAGGGCAATGACGGTTACATATTTGCCGGGGATGGGAAGCCCGTAACAAGGGGCGTAAGACCAAATGGGCCCGACGGCGGAGGAGTCTCCTTTCGGGGGCGATCGACGCTTCATGTTGCTTACATTGTGGGCATGAATGATGACGAGGATGATTGGGGGGAGGGGCTGTGTGAGCTTCGCGGGAGACGCGATCGTCAATGGTTCATGAGAGAAGGAAACGGAGGCTGAAGTCTGGGATGATGAGACTTCAGACGCGCCAAACATTGACGTCGGCTGATATGTGTGTATATGTCAACGCCCACAACGGCCATTTTTTGCCGCTCTTCTGAAACGGGGGCGCATACTGTGCCGGACAAGACGAGATGGCGAAGAAGACAAACAATGTATGGGAAAAAAAAAGAAAAGGCAAGGAGAGGGCAGTGCAGTTCGTGGCGAAGCTGGCCGCCGATCAAAGTACCAAGTGGTGATGCTCCCACTGCAATTGTGCCAAGTCGGCCAGGTGTTCGATTGCCAAAATAAGATGATTGGATGCCGTTTCACCCCCGACACAGCAGGCAACTTGACGTGCGGCGGGTAAATCTGCCTCGTCAACGACACACGAAGAAGGGGAAGGGGAGGGGAGGGCAGCGTATCACTTGCTCACGATGCCAGGGCCTTGGATGATTTTTTTCTTTGCGTAAGCCCCCTCCCCTACTTGTCGTGTTTCCTCTCCACGACTGTGTTACAGAAAAATCCGTGGACGTTGCCATTGCGCTGGCGGCCTTGAAACCGGTGCCGTCTCGAGCGTGTCAGAGCTGCGTTAGCGCGCGGCACAGTCAAACGTCGGATAAATCCTGGGGAACCGCCCCCTCGATGCCGCTTGCCGCATTTCTCAGCATCGCCAGAAAACAACATCACCAACATGAATGATTCATGCCAGTGTAACGTGCTGTTAAACTGTGCAAAATAAATGTGTGGCGGAGCCAGATTGAGCCATTGCTGGCATCAACTGGATGATTACGGTCACAGTCATGGTAATGATGGTGATGGAAATGCGACCGCACTGCAACCTTCTTCGACCCCTTCGCCGACATGCAACGTGACCGGTTCCAGAACCTCAAACCCCTGCATTCGACCCTGACCAGAAAACAGAACCATTCCACGACATCTAAGCCCTCGGGTGTGGCAAGTCCGGTACTTGGCCACGACCAAATGGAGATTAGACCAACCGATCTTCTCTGCTTCCTGGTGTCAGTCAGGATGGGATGATGGCGTCGGCTCCGTGCTGGGGGGCTTCTTCTTAAAACCCTGGCATGTTCCTTCATGACTCTTTTCTCACCCCCTTCCTCTACGCCCGCCTTGTCCTATGCCAGGAATTCGTTTTAATCAATTATTGTCCGAACATATTTGTTAAAAACCTGCTCATTCTTTCTCAAGCTTTCTTACTCTCTGGATAGAGTATACTTTGCGTTCGTTCTATCATCCAATATGTTGTTCTCATCTGTTATTGTTGCTGCGCTGGCCAGCATCGCGCAAGGTGAGTCTCCTTCCCCCCCCTCCCCCCTCCTTCCTGATGGCGGAGCGTCAGGCATAGACAGACACACGGGGGGAACCTGGGCGCTGACCTTGTGAAAACACAGCCGTCGATGTTCACGTCGTTGCCGTGGGCAAGAATCCCAGCGCCGCCAACGTGACGGGCCTCAAGTACTTCCCGGAAAAGATCGTGGCCGCGCAAGGGTCCATGGTGCAATTCCAGTTCTACACCGGCAACCACACCGTCACCCAGTCCAACTTCGACAACCCGTGTGTGCCCATCTCGAGCGTCAACACCAGCGCCGTGGGCATATTCTCGTCCTTCATGCCGGTGGCGGCCACTGCCCAGGAGGTTCCCGTCTTCACCGTCATGGTCAACGACACCAAGCCCATCTGGATATACTGCAGTCAGGGCCCTCACTGTCAGAAGGGCATGTCTATGGTCATCAACGAGAACCCGACTGCCAATGCGTCCCGAACGCTCGAGAACTACAAGAGAATCGCGGCCGGGTCCACTGGCACTGGCGGTATCCCTGGCACTGGCACAACTGGTGGCGAAGCTGGGAGGACGAATGGTGCTATGCCGGCTCACAGTGCCAGCCTGGGCCTCCCCGCCACCCTGCTACTTGTCCTGGGTGCCGGCTTTGCGTTGATGTAATCTTTCGCCTCTTTTCTATTCTTCCATTCTAGTAGCAACGGCAACAGCAACAATAGGCGGGACCGAAGTTCAGATGCATGGCGCGTGGCGAACCATGGAATTAATTACCCTTTTCCCAAAAGTATATCTAATCATGCTGCCGCGGAGCGGCTGCGATTCTTTCGTTGTGCCATCGATGCGCGCCTCGAGTAGGGCGCTAGGGCAAAAGAGAAGAAAGGTTGATAGTGCAATGGACATTCTCAATCCAATCACCTTGCTCGCTCGACGTGTGTGAATGTGTGTGTACGTGTGAACATTGTACATGTACAGAGAAAATTGACATGCGATACAACAGTCACCCTACTACGAATTGCGCTTGCGCTTGGAGCGGCCCTTTTGCGCTTGAGCACACAGTTGTCGTCGTGGTAGCTTCTTCAGCCACTCCGCCTCGCGCTTGACGTAGCCAACCCTTGTGTACTTTTTGCTATTGGCAAAGAAGTCCACCCAATGCTTGAGAGCGTCGTGCACCCTACGCTTGGCGTTGGCCATCTCCTCGGCACGCAGCGTCTCCATCTCTGCCGTGGTCCAGTACTTGTCCACCTGCGGATCGTCGATGGGCAAGTACATGTCTTCCACGCCGCGCAGGTCGGCTGTCAAGTCCTCGCTGAAGCAGCCAGTCACAAACCCCCTCGAGGCATCCCGTCCGGCAAACGAACTGTATGAGCCCCCAGGACCGTACATGCGGCGGCCGTTGGAAACGTCGTAGATGGTGCCGTTGATGGCCAAATACAGGGGCTTGTCGGGATCCTGGCCGTTGTACGCGAGAAGCTCCTTGTCTGTGAGGTACAGCGGGCCGTTCTGCGTCTGTCAGTCGGTGGTGCGTCTTGAGTTGTCCATCGATACTCACTATACGAGCTTTCCACCAGTCCACACGAAGCAGGTTGGGCTTGTCTTTGAAGCCCCATAACAGACTTTCGCCTCCGCTGACGAGGTAGCTCAGCCCGCACGACGCGACCAAGAGGAAGGACAGGACGCGGAACACGTCTGGCCATGGGCTATAGTCGTTGTCGTCGTCGCTGTCGCGCCTGTAGCCCGGCTTGACGTTCTCGACTGCCTCGACGGGCTTGTCGGTGTCTGTCGTGGACGCGATGTTTCGCTTACGAAGCTCCGTATCCGCCATTATGTCGTTGAGGTCTTTGGACGAGTTGACGGCGAGGCGGGGATGGCAGAAAGAGGGGTAATGACCGACTGACGCTGCCTGGTTTTGAGGCAGGGAGTCCCTGGGTGGCAAGGGAGGCAAGGGAAGGTCCGGCACCGAACAGAGCTGATCCTAATTGTGCCACGATGCGGACCGGGACCAGGGTACGTGTTGAGGGACACCCTCTCCTCTCTTACAAACTAACAAAAACTCCCAAGACCAAAAAAACTCTTAAAACCAGCCTTTTGACAATCCATCCCGAAATGAACGAATTGTACAATCCAAGACTTTCTCATGCACCAAAGGATGAGGCTCGGTGTCTGCTCGTCCGCGTCACTTCGCGCTTGGCGCCGTGGCTTGCTGAAAACCGGGCATTTGATTGGTCAGAAGCTGTCCCGTAGGCGGTGCATGAGGAACCGACGGTTCCACGAGCAAGAGGCCTGCGGGTGGTCAACCTTCAACAAGAAATTTTGACTTCGTTCTTCGCCTGAATCATCACACCGCCTGAGAACCTTGTCGTAATAAGCTTTGTCGAGCTCAATGCGGGTGATTCGTCCCAAAACCTGGTAAAAGCTGGAGAGATCGAAAGAAGGGTCACATGATGTGTTGCCACAGCAACGCCGCGCAAGGCCCCATCTCTGATGACGAACGTAAACAGCCCCAGCACCGCATAAATCAAATCCACCTTGACTTTCACAATCAAGCTCTGAAGTCTGAACATTTACCGCAACGCACGCCACGCTGTGAAGCTGCATGCTGGCACCCCTCCGCTCGACTCGGACACGACGACCCAGTCAGAGTCGTCAAGGAAGTCACCCTCGTGCAAATGGAAGGGAGTGCAAGCCTACCGGTCTCCCCCACTGGGGGGGCGCTTCAAGCCATGGGCCCCGACCGCATAAATCGACGAGAATCCATGTTCGCCTCCCTTCGCGGCGAAAGCAGAGACAGCCCGGTTCATGAAAAGATCCACCAATTCAACAGCCTCAGCATTGCTTTACAATCAAAGCAGATGGAGCGGAAGACGGCCGACGCTGCCCTGAAACACGCCATGGTAGGCCGAGAGGAAGCCGAGACCGAGCTTAGACGTCTCCGGGAAGAAAACCAGTCATTGAGAGGCCAAATAAGCGATGGTCAAGAGCGCGAACGAAAAGTTGGGGAAAGGCTGGAGGCAGTCATGGTGAGCACTTCGCAGAACTTGCTTCACGTCTCAGTCGTGTTTACAGAGTGACAATATAGGAAAATTATGGCCGGACCAAAGAAACCCACGCACACACTCAAGCTCTATGGGAAAAAGAAATACGGAGGGCCAGGAAGGAAAGCTTCAAGAGCCAGGCGGCGATTGTGAAGCTCCACGAAGAACTCAAGTCAGCCCGAAGTTCGACCAAGTCTCTTCAAGAGAGCATCGAGCGCGAGAAGGAACGATGCAAAGTCAGAGAACAAGAGGCTTTTACTGCGCGATACGAAATTGTAGGCGTGCAAGAGCGGCTGGACGAGGCGCTGGAGCGCATCAAAGTCGTGGAGCAGGAGCGCGATGCGTTCAAAACCGTCGCTAAGAACGAGGAGGTGGCTCGCATCGCCGCTGAGGGACGACTGCCACTGCCTGCCGCTCAAGATCCGACGGACGAGTTCGCCTCGCCCAAGAAGAAGGCATCTCCAGCTCGGCGACATGGCGAAAGGGCTCCATCTCGAAGTTCTTTGTCTGCCATGGAGATCTTGTCCTCGGCGGCAAGTGAAATGGAAATTGAGGAGCTCATGACCCAGGTTCTCTGGGAGAGGCAACGTGCTGACAGAGCCCAGGAGATGATAGAATTCTTGCAGGCAGAGTGTCAGATGCGTCTGTGCTCTTGCGGCAAGAGGAGCGGTGGTCGTGACGACCAACAGGGCGATGAAGCGCCACACAAGAGGCGGAAGGTCTCGGTAGAAAGACAACAGAAAAAGGAGGAGGTGGATGTTCCCGTCAAAACCGAACACGAGTCGCCTCGCTCAGAACGGGCACCCTCGACATGCTCTGTTCACAGTCCTATCATTGAAGTCAAAGAGCCCAACGTACCCGTTGAGCCAGTTCATCAGCCATCAATCAGTGCACAAGCTGAGCCACAAAGAGTTCGGTCGAGAAAAGAGCCACGACAAAGTACTATTTTTTGCCCCAAGGAGGGTTTATTCCGCACAGTCTCGGAGCAAGACGCGGAAGCCATTCTGGAGGCAGCAGAAGAAGAAGAAGCAGCCGCTGCCGCTACTGCTGACAAAGTTGCGAAGGCTGAGGAGGTACAACCTCTGACAGCAGCAAAACCCAGCCCCCGAATGTTTGCCAGAACACCGTCCGTCGACCCGCCCGCTTTTGCACTCCTGGCTCAGGAGCGAAATTCGCTCGATTTCCTTCTCGATGCTCCTCCGGCAACCCACGAGCAAGGCCGAGCTACACCGATGCCTGATCTTGCCGTCGTCGCAGACAACAAGGAACCTCACCCGTGCGAGACCATTCCTGGTGACGTCGAGGTGAGCTATTCCCCCTCGACATCACCGGAGCCACGACCACACAGTACATCCACAGCCTCCTACACTGTCACTACGACGGTGCCCCTGCGAGGGGACTCGAGCCGATCAAGCACGTCGTTCAGCGAGCGGCTTCGAACACCCTCGCACGGCAGCGCCACCAGCTTCGACTCGAACGACCCGGCCATGACGCCGACCATGACGCGGGAGCAGGCTTTGGCCAAGATCCGCGAGCGCAGAGGCCGGGCTCGGAGCGCGGCCGACGCCAAGACGGTGACGACAACCACGACCGGGCCTCGCACACGCTCGATGAAGCGAGATGTGAGCGCACCAACGGCCAGAGCCACGCCACGATTCAAGTAGGATGAGTTGGACAGTACTTTGGCCTGCGTAGCCCTCTCGATCTGGCTTTTGTTCTTGTTTTGTTTCTTCTTCATACATGTTCTGTAAGTAGGTAGGACAGGCATGGCGACTGGCGTTCTTGGTGTTTTTCTTCTTCTTCAAAGCAAGCACGCGCATGCATGAGGCTGTACATACTGCTTTCACATAGGAATCAAAAGTTGCATCTGCCACCAAAGCACGGGACATGAATGCATGTGTGCGTCAAAACAACTTGCATGCATCTCGTTTTTCTCTCGTGATTGGACCCCCCCGCGCTCGCTTTGGGGCAGGAAAAGACAAAAGGACATGGGAAAACAACACCCCCCTCGTAGGTCTCGTGATACATTCGTTTTACACTTTTACACACGTCAAGCAGCACTGAGGAATCGCCGCGCTTGGTTCCTGGCTCGCTCGCAACTGATGGCGTCGAGCCGCACGGCGACAAAGACGCACTCGACGCCGCCCATGGCCGCGGGCTGGATGCGCAACCGCCACTGACTGGTCGTGATTGTCCATGAACCATGGTACGAGGAGGAAGAAGCAGGGCCGGACGGTTCGTCGTGCGGGCGTTTGCGCTTGCGAGCGTCCCCGTTGGTGGTGGGGGGGAAGTGTTCGGTCACAGGGACCACTGGCACGTATGGCCGTCCGTCGAGGGTGATGGCGGCGTCGGGGCCGAGAGAGGCGCGGACGAGATCGTCTTCGCTGAGGGGCGTGGTGCCTGGCGAGGAGGACAGCGAGCCGGCGGCGGCGGCGGCGAGGAACAAGCCCAGGGGAGCGGTCGTGGATGGCAAGTCGGCCTTGGTGGCGAGGACTTCGAGGAGCTTGGTGACGCGGGAGCGCGTGTCGCGGAAGAACTCGACGCGAGGCTCCGGCAGGAGGTGGAGGCGGCTCTCGTGGGATATCTCGATGATGAGCTCGGCGGGCTCGTCGTCGTGGTAGACGTGGGGGCGGGAGTAGGTGACGACGTGATGGTCGTCGGGGTGGACGGCCAGGCCGGACTTTTGGATGTTCTCCAGACGCAGGGTGATTTCGTGGCGGCCGGTTTGGGAGTTGTATGCGAGGTGGTGCGGGAGGAGCTGCTGCTCGAGGCCCTTGAAGTGGAAGTATCGCGCGTCGCGGAGGAGTCTCGCGCGGTGCTCGTCGTCGCGGATGTGGAGGGGGTATCCGCGCAGGAGACGCAGGAGGTCGGCGAAGACGTCTGCGCAGCGGTTGGGCACCGAGGGGGGTAGGATGGCGGGCGGACGGAGGAGACCTTCGCGATCCAGGCCGGGAAAGAGATTATCGGCGCGGGAGAAGAAGGTGGCGAAGCCGAGCGAGAAGTAGTTTGGAGAGTTGCGCGGATCGGTCATCAGGTCTCTGGGGATCTGGAACTCGCGGTGGCCGATGGACACGAAGACGCTCTCTTCGTCGAGCTGCGATATGAGCTTGGGCACTGCACGAGGCGTGACGGGGACGTTTGCACATCCTGGTCAGTCAGTCAGTCGATTTATTGGGAGAGAGAGAGAGAGAGAGAGAGACAGCCGAAACGCACAGTTGTAGAATTGGGCGTCGGCAAACAGACGCACGAAATGTTTGCCGTCGCGCGGCGACACATGATAGCCCTGCAGATGGAGGGCAATGTCGCGGAACGTCTCGGGGTCGCGATCGATGTAGAGCGTGCCGACCGACGGCGTGGCTGCATCGTGGCCCTGGTGCTCGGCCTGCTGCCGGAGCTGACAGAGGAAATACTGCGAAAAGTACGACGGCGCTGACGGAAGGATCGGCAGCATGTCAGCTTCTCGCATCGTTTCCAGCAGCGCCATGGAGAACAAGGACAAAAGCACTCACCGTCCGACGAGAGTGACGCGCCCGAGAGCTTGAACAGCTCGCCGCCAATCTGGATGGGGAAGACGCGCTCGTGGGGCAGGATGGCGGGGATCTTGTGTATGGCCGTGTTGCCGTCGGCCGTCACGGAGGCTTCTGCTGAGCCCGGTGTGTCGTCGAGATATCCATCATCGCTCGAGGCGGCAGAGGACATGCTGGGAGGTGTGCGGGTTTCCGTCGTTCGTTGGGGGGGAGGAGAGAGGAGAGGAAGCCAGCTCGCAGACGGGGAAGAGGGCCGCGGCTGCAGATGACGACGAGAGGGCAGAGGCGAGGCGGTGAGCGGATGCTGCCGGAGGACATGAGTGTCGTGTCATTGGTCGCGATGGTGACGATGGGATGGGACGGGGACGGGGCAGGGGCAGGGGTGTGTGTGTGTGCTTGTACCAACCATGCAGGCCGTGATGGAACGGGTAAGTCACTCGAGGGCCTTTGGTGATTGCTACGTTCTTTATAACAGGACATCACTATGACAACAGAGCTTTGGTTATCAGTCAGGGTCGGTCCGGAATAGACAGAGGAGACTTTGTTGTGCCTCCACGCCGCCCTTTTCCCCTCACCGTATGTATGTATAGTTCTTACACTTGTCCACGTACATTCACTGAAGTACACTCATACTCCGTAGGTAGATAGATGGGGGGATATACCTGGACGCATACGACACTGACACTGGACCATACGGTTTCTTGCATCATGCTCCGCATCACACAGCAACATCTCCTCTATCTGCCCATCAGCTCAACGCCCCCTCGTATCACGCCCACCACGGCGCCCGTCTGAATCACCTCGCTCCCGCCCCCCGCCACCTTGTGCTCAATGTCAGCCAGACCGTCCAGCCACGCAATCATGACCTCGGGCGCAACGTCCAGCTTGCCCAGCTCCTCGGCGAGCGCCGTCACAATGTCTGCCAGGGCCAGACCCATCGTCACCTTGAGCGCATTCATCGTGCTGAGACAGCTCGTCACGTCGGCCGTCTCCAGCAGCGTCTTCATAATCTCCTTGATGGCATCCGGCGGCGGCGCCGCGATGCAGTTGTAGATGGTCTGGGTCGTGATGGTGTCGCGCTCCACCACCGCGTCCGTCGTCTTCCTCCCGCCGCTCTCCGTCTGCAGCGGCGTGCTCGAGGCGTGACATGCCTGTAGCACGTTGAGTGCCCTCCGCATGTCGCCCTTGCTGAGCCTCACGAGCGCATCTACGGCTTCGGCCCCAATCTGCACCTGTTCCTCCTCCACCACCTTGTCCACCAGGCTGCGGATGTCGCCCTCCTTGAGCGGACTGAAGCGGAACCTGGTGCATCTGCTCAGCAGCGCCGGACTGAGCTTGTGCGAGTAATTGGCGATGATGCAGAACCGCGTGTTGGCCGTGTACTTCTCCATGATTCGCCGTAGCGCCATCTGCGCAGTGTTGGTCATGGCGTCGGCCTCGTCGAGGATGATGAGCTTGAAGCCGACCGTGGGCCCGGAGCCGGATCCCACCCCCATGCTGAAGATCTGCTTGGTGCTGGCAAACGTCTTGATCTGCTCGCGCACCACGTCGATGCCGCGGTCGTCCGAGGCGTTGAGCTCCAGCACCATCTGCCGCATGTTGGCTGCGCCGTACATGCGACGGGCCAGCGCCAGGATCGTCGACGTCTTGCCCGTCCCCGGCGGACCGTAGAGCAGTAGATGTGGCAGCCTGTTTGAGTCGACAAACTTGTTGATGGTGGCGAGAATGTCCTGATGGCCTGACACGTCGTCGAGCGTGACCGGTCTGTACTTTTCGATCCTGCCCGGACGCGCACTGTCAGATCCAATTCCGGCGTCAAGTATCTTTCCATCCTGCTCAGCACCGCACTCACCATGGCAAGCTGTCCTCGGCCTCGACGGGCAGGTTGGCCGTACTTCGCTTGCCCTTGGTGGCTGCCGACGAGAACACCACATCGTTGGTGGCAGCCGCCGGCCCGTCGACGTCCATGTCATCGTCCCCAAACTCCGACATGGCGATGCGGTAGGTAGGAATTGTTCCTTTCTGATCAGATCAGACCTGAGAGACACAGCTGCGGGTGTGCCTTGTGCGCATGCAGTCTGCGGGCCGACTCTGGAGGCAATTGATTGATTGATTGCATGGACTGCGCACTCAACGCGTCTGGTCCGTCGCGCTGGTGCGTGTCGCCCATTAAAACGTCTGGTGCGGCCCCACATTCATCGCATTGCCGCGCAAGAACCTATGTACTATCGTAATAATTACTCGAGCATCATCTTACTTTTTGGTAGCGTGTTGCTTTTCCCCAGACTCATCTAGTGAATGTATGACTCGGCAATCTCCATGAGCAGTCGAGCGGACTTGGAGTTCTACAGAAGGAAAGGACTTGTTTCGAATAGAATGAACATCATGGCGGGACTCTCTTAAAGATTAATCTACATACATCGTAAAGTACTCCGTACCCAGATGAGCGATAACCCTCACCCACCGCGAGGCGTGTCGGCGGCGTCTACATGCTTTTTCTCTGTCTCTCCCATGAAGCTGCGTCCAAGTATACATCATTCACGTTGCCCATCGTCGTCTCGTTGCTGATTCATCCGTGACATCGCCCGTCGATATGTTTACCTCCTCATGTTCTATCTTGTCAGATGGTTGGTACCTAGGCCGACATATTCAAACATGATGGGAATTTGCGCCGTAGCAAACCATGCAATGCCTTTTTCTCGCCAGTCAGTCAGGGGGAGGAAAAACAAATCGCAACGGGTGTTGCTGCTCACCTGTATAGATGACCAGTTTCGTCACTACTTCAACGTCGTATCTGACGCGTGGTCGAACTACACGAGAAAACATTTCCTCGTCATTGATGCCGTCCAGCCCAAGCGCATCCTCTTTCTCTGTCACCAGCATATTGGACAATCGGCCCGCAACATCATCACTCTTCGCGCCCTGCAAACCCGATGTCTCGGCGACTTTCCCAAGTTGATCCTCGTCCTTGCTGCTTCGGAGGTCCAGGTTGCTGTCCTTACTTCGGAGACTCCCATTGCTGCCAATGCTTTCCCTGCGACGCCGCCGCTCTCGATACGCAAGCACCTCGTAGACGTCCGCAGCACTCTGTGGTCCAATTGAAACAGATCGTCCCCTTGTCATGGGATGACGGATGCCCTCCACTATGCGCGGAATATCTGATGCCTTGGGGATCAGGGTGTCTAGGCGGGACCCGGGCGGCACAGTCTTGTATTCGCTGGCCGGTGTGAAGTACCTCCGGGGCAAATCCCAGCCATAAGTCTCCATCAGCCGAAAAAGATGCGGTAGAGCCTTCAACAGGGCTGGCTTCATGGTCTCCCTCCATGCAAAGATGACGAAGACGCCAAACACAATTCTGGCAACGTTGACCCACGGACCCAGCGGTGCCACGTCCATGACGCTTCCACCATAGGCACGTGTCTGCCATGGATCTGAGGGAATCTTGCCATATGTCCAGGTACCAAACTCAACGCCAATGATGGTGCCGGCAAAGGCCACACTGTCGTCGAAACAGGGACAGTCGTCGGCCGGCTCCGGATGTATGCGCACAAAGACAATGACAACAATTGCTGCCAAAACTGGAGCAATCCACGAGCTCTCATGCATCAGAGCGTCGAATGATGGTCCGTAGTAGAACTCAACGAGTCCGATACCGCTGCCAATGAGCGAACCAACAAGCACGTCCAAGAAGCCGTGCATGCCGCAGTAAAGCCGTCCGAAGACGATGGAAGCAGCGTAGAAATAAGACAGAAACTCGAGACCAGTCTTGACTGCCGGTGCCAACGTGTTGCCAGGACTATGCAAGCTCAAGAGGCCATAGACGGCCACTGAAAGCGCGTTTGCGCTGTGCGTCGACGGGAAGCCGTACTCGAGCGCCGCAGATCCAGACATAGTGATGCGATGCAAGGGCGGCGAGAGTGGACGAGGGAGCGAGAAGAAGTCCTTGATGAAACCCGTCCAGAAGACACCCAAAGCCAGTATGTGCACCAAACTGTAGCAGAGGGAAAGACGATGATCAGCATAATCTTGTCATCATTGTTTCGTACGGCGAGTTGCAGCTATTACCCCTTGCCGAGAGCGGCCCATCCGCACCAGAAACATATAGGCAGGCCAATCATGAAGAAGGTGTGTGTCCCAAGGTTGGCCGTGATGGCAAAGTAGCTATCGAGCGCGGGCGTGCGCAGCTTGTCCTGCAGCCAGGCGAGGTGTGGCGTCTCCCATCGTATCAGGGGCAAGGCCTGCTGTCGAAGATGATATCGCCATTGTGGAAGAGCTCGCTTATCTGGAAGGAGCAAGAGTATTGTTAGCAGACGAAAGCGGTGCAGACGGCCAAGGCTACTACAAGGCTCACAATGGTTGACATTTCGCAATCCGGCGTCGACGGTAGGATCTTCCTTGAGAGCGGGAGATGGCGGAGCCTGACATCGCACACTGCTCATGGTGGTCGCCGAGTTCGGATCTAATGCGGTGTTCGCGGACGCGTGTCATGAGGAAAGGCAAAGACAAAGACGGAACTGAGGATCTTAAGGAGCGACAATGCCAGACAATACGGTGCAGAAGGACGCGCTGGCCACTTCTAGACTCAAAGGATGGAAGGAGGATGGAACGGGCTTCCGTCACAGCCCCTCGGACGACCTTGGTCTTTGACCAACGAGTAGATCCAATGCCGAGCGTTGCTTCACATGCGCCGAGCGCAAGTGAATTTGCATGGCTTGCTGGTCTAGACGGAGGAACATGGATATGGCAAGAAGGAAAGAGTCTCGACTCCATCAACGCCGTTCTTGACTAATGGCAACGTCAGAGGGTGGGACCAACTGCCCAGCGCCTGGATGAGACCCCTGGCCCTTGAAGAAACGTGAAAAGCGGTAATACGCAGCAGTACTTGCTTCTGGTGCAAGCAATCGTGCTTGATTGAAGTACCCCGAGAGCCCTACGACGCGTTTCACGAAAAAAAGAGGGCGCTCTGGTTTGAGTACTGACAGTGACGACGATATACAGCAGGGGGCTGATCTGTATCAACCTCAACCCCCATCCTCAAACCACCACGATTCACGGCAACATGGCTCTACGCTTCGCCGGTAAGCACGCCGCCGTTGTCGGCGCAACAGGCGATATAGGCATGCACATCGCCAAAGCATTTGCCTCGCACGGCGCTGCCGTCTCGTTGCTCAGCCGCACTGTCGTTCAGGCCCGGCCGCAGCTTGAGCCGCAGCTCGAAGCTCATGCGCCTCATCGCTTTATTCGCCTCGACGTCGCGGATCGGCAGAGCATTCACCGCGTCTTCACACAGGTGAATATCCACAGAGTCGACACGCCAACAAGGAACGTCCCAGCTGAGCCAGTTTGTTCTTCTACACCCAGGAAGTCGGCCCCCTAGATTTTCTGGTAAATTGTGCTGGAATTGCTCAGACTACGCTGCTGCGCCGCACTTCCGACGAGGGAGTCGCCAACATCATTGACACGAATCTGCTGGCGACTATCCTTATCTGCAAGCATGCCGTCGTCAACAAGAACGGCTGCATTGTTAATGTGTCTAGCCTCATGGCCACCAGGTCCGATCCTGGCGTTACAGCCTATGCCGCGTCGAAGGCGGGCGTCGTCTGTAAGTCTCATTCATCATCATCTTCTCATTGTTTGCCCTCGCTGAATGCGAGATGCCTACTTTTACTGTACAATATAGCCACCCTTAGCTGACCCAGCTCTCATCTCAAAGCCTTCACTCGTACTCTATGCCGAGAGCTGGCTGTCCGCTCTATTCGTGTCAATGCCCTTCTACCAGGCTGGGTAGATAGCTCCATGTGGCGTCGTAAGTTTTTGCAAGAAAGAGGGCCCTGTTTTGGGCTCATTTTGGTCCGCCTTATTTCTCTTCTTTTATTCCAGGAAAATAGCAAATTTGCGCAGCGCTCGAGCAGCTAACCTCCCTTGTTCTCGTACCAGATCTGACGCCAAGACTTCAGCAAGAATATCTCAAAGATACGCCTCTCAAGCGCGTGGCGCATCCTGCTGAAATTGCAGATGCTGCTGTCTTTCTGGCTTCAAACGAGTTCGCCAACAATTGTGTGCTCAATCTCGACGGCGGTCTCAGCGCTGCATGAAATAGAAAAAAAGTGATGCACAGCAGCCCCCAGCGCCGCATTAGCTGAATTAATCGTCGCTGATGACAATTGCGCCTCCGGTATCCTGTACGACCACGACATCGTCTTCGTCCTTGGTGGTCTTCGCTTTTTTCGCAGGTGGAGAATTGTCTTCTGGATGAGAACGCTTGATGCCCCTGCCCTCGCCGTCCAGAACCATTGGGGAGCCATTGGCGCCATTCTTCTTCGTGCCGTTGGCCTCGCCATTGACAGCAGCCGGTTTCTTGGTTTTACGAGGAATGACAACAGGTGCCTCGAAGTCTGCCTGCACAGGCTCCTCTGACTTCATCTCCGTGCTGCATCTATTCAGCCTCTCTTTCTGTGACGAACACTGATAGCGACATACCTCTCTTCTACATCGATGACGACATTGAACAACGGCTCCTCGTCATCTTCATCAATAATCGTGAGAAAGCTGCCGTCTTTGATGCCTGTAGATAATGTCAGACAGGAACTCCAATGTCATTTTGACCCCAACGGTTGCGACCAAAACCTACCAAGATCCGAAAGTTTTTTCGTCAGGTTGTCCGTCTCATCAGCATCATACACGATACCGATCTCGTTGTTGATAACAAACTCCTTGTCGCCGTACCCGAGCTTCTTCCTGATGATTATCTCGACAACGTCCTCGAGCGTCGCCCGTGCCAGATCCACCTTGATACTAGCATTGAAGACTCTGCAAACAGGACACTCTGGGTTGGGCTGTCGTGACGCGTCCGGTGCTAGAAGGCGCTCAGCACCGAATGGTGTGAGGAAAATCTGCACGGGAAAGCAAGTTAGTCTGGGCCAATAAAGAGAAGACCATGCTTGATGCAACCGCACCTCTTTGGCTTGATCATATTCTCCTTTCAGCACCTTGAAGGACTCGAGAACACACAAGCCAGCAACGATGGCGTTCGTTGTGGCAATGGCCGGGATGATGTTGCCTGCCATCTCTTTGACATCGAATCTTGATTTCCGATCGATGCCAAAAATGGTGGACCTGATGTTGGCGGTTGAGGCCACGAAATCAAGTGTATCGATGTCGTCCTTGTCAAAAATAATGATCGGCTTCACGTTTGCGCCCTCCTCCTCAGCCTTTTTGAGATCCAGCATGCGCTTGCTGAGGCGCCCGAGGCTGTCCTTGAAAATTACCAGATTCTCTTCCAGAGACCATATACGCTGGTCGTTGCTGAGGATCTCTTCTTTAGATGCCACGGTATCCGTCGCCTGGGTGAAAACTGTCTCGAACTTGAGAGGCTCCGGTTTTCTCCTAGTCTTCCACATGTCCTCAACAGATCGAAGTCGCTCAATGTCAGCGTCAAAAACTTTGTCGAAGAGCATTTGCGGGAAGTGGTCTGTGCCGACGGCGTCTCGGATCTTCTTGAGTGCTTCAGACTCCTTTTTCAGCTCCTCAATCTCATGAGCTGAATGCCTCGGTTAGCGTTCCGTCCTGCTGTCTCGGCATCAAACACGAAACCTACCATTTTCAGAATCCTCTGTATGATCGAAAGCAGATTCGTCCTCGCTGACGCCAAAGATTTCGCTGTCCACATCATCAGCACCATGAGTTTATAATGTAGGAACGCGCACGGCAACCGTACTTGAGTAGATAACTCTTGCTCCAAACGATACAATGAATTGGCTGGCTTGGTGTGCTCCGAATCGTGCAAACTGGGAATGACTTGGGCGTTTCCTTTGGAGTACAGTCGTAGCATGCTGTCAAACCCTTTTCGATGAACTGGACTTGGCCGTTGAAGCCAGTGGTGCCGCTTTCGATCAAGGGAACATTGGCCGCAAGGGACATCTTGTTGACATGACGTCTCGCCTCCAAGTTGTCCAAAGCATTGAAGACGACGTCGAAGCCTCTGAACCAGGAAACGGTGAAATTGTCGTCTTTGATGTTGGCATGATGGGCGACAATTTTGACGTTCGGATTGAACTTGCTGGCAGCGTCTTTGGCAGTCTGCTGATTGATTAGTCGACTCAACGTGCCGCAACTGAGCGACTTTGACGTACCAAAGCCTTGGACTTTTTGATGTGTTCTTGGCGGAAGAGAAATTGTCGGTTCAGATTGGAGAGATCTATTGTGTCAAGGTCGACAACGTGAACTTCGGCGAAGCCAGCAAGGACAATGTTTTTGAGCAATTCGCAGCCGATGCCGCCAGCGCCGACCATTAACACGCGTGCCTAGGCAATCAGCTGTGGTTCTTGTTTTGGTAGTGGCTTCCTGTCCTCTGCTGCTCGTCGACCTCTCCCCGCGTGCCCAGAGACATGACCATCTCGTCTGTTGTCGCAGTTCAGTGCGCGCTGCAGCGAGAGAGAACGTCAAAGCTATCAAGAGCAAAGGTCCGAGGTTGACCGAGACGACACTTTCGCAGGCGGGTGTTTGGGCGTACCTGTTTCACAGAGCTGTTCAGCGACGCGCCGAGAGATTGATGGTTGTACCGATCCCGTGCCATCGCGCGCGACCGTCGGTAAGCCGCGGTATCTTGTTCGTCTGTTTTCGTTTGCGGTGGAGGTTGCGCAACTGACGTCGGTGGTCGAAGAGGTTGTTGCAGCGGCGGCGATGATGGCTGTTGCTGTGATGGTGGTGGTGGTGGTGGTGTTGGCGGCAGTGGTTGCTGCGGCGGCTGTAGCTGCGGCTGCGTTTGCATTTGGGGATGCGTTTGTTCTTGCTCCTGTTGCTGCAGCTGCGGCTGCGGCTGCGGCTGTTGCGAAGAAGCTGTCGTTTGCGCTGCTGCAACAGGTTGAGCTGATGCAGGATCAGCAGCAGCAGCTGCGCCAACCGTCGACTGAGCCGGCTGGCCTAGTCCTTGCGGGTTTGCGTCATCCTGCGAGTGTGCGTCCATCGCCAGTGTGGTTCGGGCCGGGGATTTGAGCGGCTGACGGAGAGAAGACGTGGTCGCGAGATCGGATGCAGACGACCTCTGACAATGTCGTCTCACGGAATTTGAACTGATCAGAGAACAACGCCGGCGGCCCCAGTCAAGGCTAGCTCCTACGATGCTGACACCTTGGTCCCGGACGACCAATGGGAAGGGACCGGCAGCGGCAGGGGCACACGAGACTTGGTGACGACACACCGGCTGCTGATTGGTTGCCCTGCAAGTGCGACTTGGGGGTCGCAGGTCTTGGTAGCACACCAGCATGCGGTTCGATGGGTCTAGATGAAACGCGCAGAGGCCGACAGACAGGCCGACTTATCAGAACGGATGAAAGCAAAATATCGTATATACTGCAGTATCGCCTTCGATTAATGCACAGTTGGAATTGATTTTTTCCATTTTCTCAGTGAGGCTCTTCTGGCCTGGTATAACAAGTAACCACTAGCTCAATGTGTATCCGCGCAAAGTCTAAAACAACCGCCGCTTCTAACCCTCACCGGCGCCCGAGCGTCCGTCTCATCAGGACCGACAAAACTTCACCTCAGCAGACATTCATGAACAACGTTGCTCAGCCCATTGCTACTCCTCTGAGCCCTTCCTATCAGTAACATCTGCATCCGGGCTAGTGAATTCGCTTGGCTGCCCATCTTGCCAGGCTTTTCCGCCGCCACTTGGTCGCCAGAAATCTGCCATCATGTCTGACGATGAAGCCGACCCAGAGCTTCTCGAGCTGCTCCGCCAGCACATGCTGGGCAAGCTGGACATGGACGACGAGGCCGACACGGGAGTGCTCGAAGGCGCCGAATATGTCTACGATCATGGCATCGACGTCGCCATTGACATGCGCGCGACCAAGCGCGCCGCCGAAAGCATTTACTTCCAGATGCAGGAGAAAAAGTACTCTACGGCGACCTGGGCCGAGCACGAGCTACACCCCAAGACCAAGGACGAGCAGACCGTGGCCTTCATCTTCACCATGGATCTGCTGAATTTCTCCTTTTGGTCTGAGTTGCCGGACGAGGAGCGCTTTGCTGTACAGTACTGCGGCCGCCAGTGGACGGGATACTGGAGTCTTGTTGCTGCCATGCAGCGAGCTCTGGATGAAAGTGAGAGACTCATCCTGAATTTTTGGCTTCTTTTTCTTTCAAGAGAAGTTCTTCGCTGATGGACTGCGCATCTTGTCGGTCCGCATCTTAGACATCCCTATTACGGATCCGCATTACTGGCACAATGAACAAGAGTGCAACATGGAAGCGCTGCGGCACATCTTCCGGTCATCTACAGATGAGGAGATGCCACTGCTCCGCGAACGACTGGAATGCCTTAGAGAATGCGCCAGGGTGCTTTACGAGGTAAATCACTCCCGTCATCCCTCTCTCCAAGCACGTCTCAGCAACGATTGCCTTTCATCTGATGACTTCCCATCACCTGTTCACACTAACGCCTCCCCCCCTTTCCCCCTGTGTAGCAATATGATTGCTCCATCATCAACGTCGTGGAAGCTGCCGACGGCTCTGCAGCCGAGCTAGTCAACATCCTCGCCAGAGACTTCCCCTGCTTCCGCGACGAGCACGACTTCCAAGGCAGGACGAAGCCCGTCCGGTTCCTGAAGCGGGCGCAAATCCTCGTCGCCGACCTCTGGGCTTGCTTCGAAGGAGAAGCTCACGGGTACTTTCACGACATTGACAAGATCACCATGTTCGCCGATTACCGTATCCCCCAGATCCTCATTACCCTGGGCGCCTTGTACTGCAGCCCGCCGGTAGCAGCCGCTATAAGGGACAAGAGGATGCTGAGGACCGGCGACTGCTGGGAAATGCAGCTGAGAGGTGAGTAGCATGATCCTCAATGGCAGATCGTGGCGGCTACAGAGTATGGAAGGCTGATTGGTTGTTTGCAGCGTGCAGCATTTGGTGCGTTGAGCTCATACGGCGCGAGATCGTGCGGCGACATCCCGATACCCACGTCAATGCCATTCTCATCGATTTCTTCCTGTACGATCGCATGAAGGAACTAGAAGCTGAAGGCAACGAGCGATTTCCACATCACAGAACAAGGAGTATCTGGTACTGATTGAGGGGGCGTGGCTTGCATTTCTACACAGGCATAGATCCCATATAGAAATTTAGATTTTTAGAATTCTTCTTCATTGAAAAGCACCGGCTCAGCCATATACGCGCCACCAAAATCAACTAGTACCGTACATAATAGGAACGCTCGTCATCGTGAATACATATCCATGCCTGTCATGACCCAATGGCAATTGAGCTAAGAATATGGTCCATTTGCGCCGTTTCCACCCCCTCATTGGTCTTTCTGTGTTCTTTCAAAAGCACCGAAAGGACTTCGATAGGAGGACTCAAGCCGAGCCGTTCTGCTCTCTGCCACCGCTTCGTGCGATCGATCCCGATACATGGCTACACCAACCACGTTAATACACGACTTCGTGATATCTGACATCCAGCACAAAATTGAATGCGAGGAAACGAGACACCCAACTTACCCCATACTGTGAGCTGACATCGAAATATCGCAGAACCTTGTCATTCACAGTCAATTCCTGCTGATGAACCCGCGGTGCTTTGCGCTCCTTCTCTATGGCCTTCCAATATTTGCCAATCTGGGCATCGCTCAGCTTCTCAGCCCGGACTTCTGCTTCTGATTTTGTCATCACTGCCTCTTGCTCTGTCTCTTCCTCTTCCTGCTGCTCGTCGGTTTCGTCCTCTACCTTGGCCTTCTCTTCTTCTGGTGCCTCTGATGGCTTTGTTCTCTCGGCAATTTCAATCTGGGCGAGTGAGGGCGCGGCGATTCCCTTTTTGCCATCCTTTGGTACTTTCTTGGTGACTTTGTTGGCGAAGCTGATTCTGGATTGGCCTTTGGGTGCGGCCGTACGGCTGTGAGAGGCGCCGGCTGATCGTCGTGTGGCGGGCATGATGGGCAGTTTGCCTGCTACTTGCGCTATTGAACTATGATGTATGGGTTGTTTTGAAAAGGTTCGACAGTATCTGTGAGACCAGACCTCGATTGCGTTCGATATTGGGCCATGTGTTGTTAAGTCGATGCACGGTGTAAGCTGGTGGTGGGAGTCGGCGCACCAGTAAGTGCATGACGCATGGCGCAGCAGTTTACCAGCCGATTTTGGCGGGGCAACGCGAGACTGGAACGTCGTCACGTGCCGATTGCTGGCCGTTTTAGGCAGCACTTTTGCGCTAACATTTCCAATGGTTGAGTAAAAATATGGCTTAGCATTTCGTGTGGCTTTGTTTGAATGCCCTCCGCGCATCGACATGTACACAGCTGGTCTGCATAAAGTATGCATACTCCAGTGCGCAGCGGCTTTCACAGTCGACGTCTAACTGTACATGCTGATGACGCGACAATGTATTCGTCTCGATGCGAGCTATATAAGCAAAGCAAATCTGCGGGTAGTCCATAAGGTATAATGCTGAAGCTGTGACATCTTTTTACCAAGATTTTCCTCATGAATCCGCGCCCATCAAGCTCCCGTGGCCTCTCGATAGAAGGAGATGCTTCGATTCGCCCCGCCGATGCAAAACATCTCGCCTCTTCCCGTCTTTGGTAGCCATCTCACAGCCCACAACGGTTTGTCCGTCTCGCTGTGCGTCGCTACACAGGCTCTTCGTTCGACAGACCACACCTTGACCTTGCCATCCATCGATCCGCTAAGCAGGTACTCTCCCGTGTCGCTCCAGTCAAGCGTGGTGATCCACGACGAATGACCTGTCAAATTGCCTACGTGTTCGCCGTGATTCACATCGTAAAGCGCAATGATGCCCGCATCCCCTGCCGCTGCTAGTCTGGTGTTTGCGGGCGAGAATGCCACGGCCCGAACAGGTTTTGCCAGACCTAGTACGATTTTGTCAGCTTTGCTGCTTTCGCCTGCCAGGCGACTCCCTCCATCGTCTCGCTGTTCATGACCGACGCATAGAGCAGGAACAAAAAAGATAATTTCCTTACCTGACAGTGCGTAAAGAATTCGGCCTGTGGTGTTGTTGAAGATGTACACTGAGCCGTTCTGGTGTCCACTGGCCGTGTACCTGCCATCGCTGCTCAAGTCGACGCTCATTCCAAAACTGCCTGATCCGGCATTTCCCGTCTCGAACTCCTGGATCTTGGGCTTGCTGTCCGCTACAATATGCCATACATTGATCCGTCCGTCGTTGGTAGTGCTGGCAAGGTAGGAACCTTCTTCACTCAATGCAAGTGCCCAGACCTCCCCTGGCTTGGCTGATGGTCCTGCGATCTCACCACCACCTGACCACTCGCCGGTGTCTTGGTTCAGCCTCCAAAGCTTCACTTCTCCTCCGAAGCCAGCGCTAGCTGCGACCTTGCCGTTCCTTGACGTGCAGAGGTGATGGCAGCCGAGCTTGTGTGCATTGGAGATGGACTGCTTCAAAGGGTACGCCGGGTCAGTGGTGTCGTGGACATTGATTGTCGATGAGCCGCCTGCGGACAGAACTGCCCGAGATGTGGCAGCTAACGAGAAAATGTCCGTTATATGCGCTGCATCGTTGTGGTCAGCGATGAGTCAAAGCCTTGGGAAGCAGAGCATTACCATCGTCCACGGTGTGCGTGGCCAGATACTGTTTTGACTGAATTGGCTTGTCAGAATTGAAGGGTATGACTTAGGAGCTTGAGGCATTTCTATACCATGTCACCTGGCTTTCCCTCGACTCGATGGAAGAGTTCACCACGGGCGAGTCTCAGTTGTGTTGCGGGAGCCACAATGTGCGAAGCTGGATGGTGGGGCAAGTATTATGGCTCGTCACTGTCATTGAATGCATTGCGGCAAATTGCCACCGGCAAAATTGTTAAGAGTGAGGTAAATGCGAATAACTGGATCGCAAGCGAGGTTGTATCCTAGTCTAAGTTCTTCCATTTGCAAGCCCGACGGCTCTCCAAGACATGCTGTGGCAGTCTTGATATACATTTCGAGACCAGCGACGCCGCTGTGACAAGGGTTGCGGGCAAGCAATCCGGGGGCCTCGCTTCCTCTCCTATATATTCAAACATCTTCCCCGACCACTCTTGTCTTCCAACGATTTTGCTTGAGAAGCTGGAAACGGTACAAATGCATTATACAAGGCCTCGCTGGCCAAACGCCGGTAGCATGCAAAATGCAGCTTGAATCGATCTTCTGGCTGCGTAAGTTTCCTATCACCTTGCCATCAGATGGGCCTGTTTGCAGGATAATCGTCTCGCCATATTCTTCTCATGTCTGCAAACCGTCATTAGTGACAGCCATCATAAGCGTTGCCCGTTCAATTGTACCTTCGAGGCATCTTTGGCACAGACGATGTGTTCGTTTAGTCTCTCCGCAGCCTGGGCATGTGCACAGGCTGTTGACATCTTTCAAAGCCTTCCCAGCCATTTGTCTATGTCGTTTTCGCGAATGCGACGTTTTGTTCTTGGGTGCGGCGCGCAGGACAGATTCCCATATATCGCCTAATAACGCCGGTATGTTCAAGCTGATGCTCGGGATCGCGATCTCGAGTGTGAGCAGAGAGTGAGGGCTGAACAGTCGATAGGATACAAATTGGAAGCGCGAGCCAAGAAGGCCATTTGCTTGAAAAATGCGAGGAAAGGTAGATGCAGTTATTGCCGCCATCGTCACCGCGACATCTGGAGGCGGTGGTTATTGTCAATGGCGTGCCGGCGAGTTCGTCACGCCACAGCAAGCTACACAATGACTCGGACGTGGCGAGCAAGGCGTAAAGTACGACCAGGACCAGGAGCAGAGATCGAAGTCGTTACTGATTGGCGTGGCAATAAGTTTGACGAGATTCTACAATCGCGCGATCATTCTCGTTCTAGAGTCGCGGAAAGCTTTCTTTTCCAGTGCGCCAGCTCTCCGTAGCCAACCAATCAAACATGTCGATGGCACGACCCGTCGGTGGGTCCGTGCCAGCTCCAAAAGCAACGTCCTCCATCCCACCCCTCCTGCCCCCTTTCTTGGTCCCTGCTCTTGTGGGAATTATCGCTTTGCTGCCTGGGATTGGTAGCCACCCTGGTCATCAGGCATTAGTAAATTGCCAGCTTGAACCGTGACTCCCCCAAAGTCATCCCTTCTCTAATACTCCGTAGACCCGTCGTGCATCCAGGCGCCAAGGCCACGCTCAGAAGCCGCTTTTCGTCTTCACCCTTGAGTCCGCTCATCTGTTCCGCCATATTACTTCTCTCCCAGTTTTCTATCGACAATCTCCCATTCTTGTTGTATTGAAGTCTCATAAGGCCCATCTTGCATACACCTCCACGGCCAAAAATCCTGTCGCGATTGACCTATTCGATTCGCATATCGACACAATGGCCGCCACCGCCAACACTATCTTCCCCAAAAGCCACGTCGGCTTCGACAGCATCACCTCCCAAATCGAGAGGAAGCTTCTCAAACGTGGTTTCCAGTTCAACGTCATTTGTGTCGGTATGTTCACAGAGCTCATGCATGCCTCATAGAGCTCGTCGAAGCTGACCCCTGATTGCGCAATCAAGGACAGACAGGTCTGGGTAAATCCACTCTGATCAACACCATCTTCGCCTCGCATTTGATGGACTCCAAGGGTCGCCTCCAGCCCGATGAGCTCATGCGCTCTACGACAGAGATCCACCCTGTTTCCCACCTTATCGAGGAAAATGGCGTTCGATTGAGATTGAACATTGTCGATACCCCTGGATACGGTGATCTCGTTAACAACGACCGTTGCTGGGACCCCATCGTCAAGTATATCAAGGACCAGCACTCGGCTTATCTCAGAAAAGAGCTTACGGCTCAGCGAGAGCGTTACATCCAGGATACTCGTATCCATTGCTGTCTCTTCTTCATTCAGCCATCTGGCCACTCTTTGAAGCCTATCGATATTGTAGTCTTGAAGAAGCTGTCCGATGTCGTCAATGTCGTTCCCGTCATTGCTAAGGCTGATACCCTGACCGTCGATGAGCGCATTCAATTCAAAGAGCGCATCAAGGAAGAATTTGCTTTCCACAACCTAAAGATGTACCCATACGATAATGAAGAGTTTGACGATGAGGAGCGTAGTCTGAACGGGCAAATCAAGGTATGTGGTTTTCGTTAATGGGCTAGTAGTTCTGATGCGATATTTTCTGACTGAATCGTTAAGGGTTTGGTTCCCTTTGCCGTTGTTGGATCTGAAAAATCCATCATCATCGACGGCAAGCAGGTCAGGGGTCGCCAGAATCGGTGGGGTGTCATCAATGTCGAGAACGAACATCACTGCGAATTTATATACCTCCGCAACTTCCTTCTCCGAACTCATCTACAAGATCTCATCGAGACCACTTCTCAGATTCACTACGAAACTTTCCGAGCCAAGCAATTGCTGGCCCTCAAAGAGAGCAGTGCTCACGGTGGCGGTGCATCTAGCAGACCCATCAGCCCGGCTGCTGATCGAGAGTTGAGTCGTAGCTCGCAAAGAATGGCCATGAACGGCTATTAGCACAAGAGTTCCCGTTGATACCAGTCTAGCGAGAGAGCTTCAATGTTTCTCAGCAGCCGAGTGGCCCGCGGAACCGACCTCTACTCTTTTCATTTATTTGTATGGCCTACTTCTCTTGCTTCTTCCTCAAAATGTTTACTATGTTTGGAGGAGGCGGACGGTGGTAACCGTTGTATTGTTAATGAGGGACTCAACTGGCCAATCACTGTGTCGTTTGGAAGTTGACTTGATCAGGAAAGCCACATCTGCTCAGCTAGTATGCGATGTGAACAGAAGCAGCTGGCAGTACCGTCAATTGCTCGTCGTCAATGTGTGGAAGGATCATCGTAGCTTTCCATTCCCGGACAGAAGATATTGGTCATTGATACCCGAGTTGAGTGACTCAGCATAATTGACCACCTAGGCTTGTAATGACTTTGTCTGACAGACTTCTCAAGCTGTCTATACTGGCACCGTTTTTTGAACTGAGACTCGTTTCTTCAATCTTCAAGCAAACCATGTTGAGCTCCTCCGTGAGGAAAGAGGTGAAGTTTCTACACACCAAGAAACCGAGAGCAATCACGATTATGATGCCACTATGCCGCGTAGCTGCCAGCTATGCTATCGTGCACGCATATCCATCATGCGTGTTGCACGAGCTGCCTCTTGTTGAACTGCGCGCTTCTTGTTTGCGTGCTGGTTCGGGCCTCCCAATGCCCCCTCTACTTTTAGACTATGTATCACAACCATGAGACGCCCATTGTCATGATTCGAGGGGCTTGTACACATAGTCCTCTAACTCTTTGTAGGCCTTTTCGAGGTCGTCGTTGACAATGATCTTGTCATGAACACCAGGCGTTTTAGAATACTCCAGCTCGTTGTGTGCCTGATCAAGCCTCTTTCGAATGCTAGCCTCACTCTCTGTACCACGACCCCGCAAACGAGTTTCCAAAGTCTCCAGCGACGGAGGAGCAATGAAGACATATCTGGCGTCGATGCTGGATCGTTTGATTTGCTTGACTCCCTTCATATCAATGTCAGAATTGCGCGCTTCGCGGAGGTGTTATGGTGCCAATTTACCTCCATCTCGATATCAAGTACGACGACCTTGCCCTTCTTGGTTTGTTCCTCGATGGTCATCTTGCTTGTCCCGTATCGATTGCCTCCAAATTGCGCGTGCTCGACGAAACCATCTTTGCTGATGAGGTCTTCGAACTCTTGCATCGAGACAAAGTGGTAGTGCTGGCCGTCTTGCTCGCCGGGCCGCGGGGCACGGGTTGTGTGGGAGACAGACAAGCAGAATGTGTCGGGATGTTGAGCGAATAAGCGGTTGTAGAGGGTGCCTTTGCCGACCCCCGAGGGGCCGGATATGACGAGCGGGCGGCGGTCCGGGGGAGCTGACGAGCTTCTGTCAGGCGTCAATCATGCCAAGGAGAGGGTTCTTGAGCGTACCGTTGGCCATTGAGGTAAAGGACCGAAAACTTAGTGCGCGTTGTCGGCGGAGTAAGGAAAATACTCGCATCGAGGCGTCGGGCTTGGCGAGGATGGAGAGTATCTTATTGCCCTAAGAAGGGGGAATGGTTGAGGCTCTAGTATTGCCGGATTCGGAAGGCGGTCAGGGTAGACAGCATGTCGTAGAACAGTCGACCTGCATTGAATGCAACATGTTAACTGAGAGCGTCGATTTCCAGCGTCCAGTGACGTTCGATGGAGGGAAGGCCGTATCCTGGGATAAGTGCGCTGGCGATGCGCCCCTTTGTTGGTAGCGATCCGCCAATATTCAGTCCAATGGAAGACCTGGACAATCAGATTGTCCCAAATACGCGGCACGGCATGATCTCAGCCGCTTTCACATGATTTCCCTTACATCGAAGAGCATCCTAATCACGGATCCGAACTTTTCTTTTGAGCCTGTCCATTTTGGTGTTGCCTTTTACTGCGACCTGATTTCAGTATTTCGGGATGTTGCAAGCTAAGTCTCTTGTGCACCCTAGTATTATGGCGATCATATTTGGGACTTCATGACTACCAGACGTAAAGATTTCATTGCATCTTTCACCTTCTGTACATTTTACGCATGAATTGGCCTGCAATCTTACTGAGCCTTGCAAATTTCCAGATAGCTGAGGTTATGTGAAAAAGAACAACCCATGAAAGTGAATTCACCCGAATCCACTCTTTCATCAAACAATAGGCGCCAAGCACTAGGTTGCCGACTAAGTGGGTCTCGATGAGCTGCCGGCTAGCTTTATTAGCAGCAGCTCGAGGAACACGGATAAACAAGCTGGGTTTTCTTCCAGCGCCATCGAAACGGGCCGGTCAAATAAACAAACAACATATTGTCTTTGGTTTCCTATAGTCAGTAATGTGTGAATTCTGAGGCTTGCTGAAGACTGTCAACGACGTCATCAACACTCGAGGGAGCGTGGCGACGGCTCGTGCAAGCCTGGACGAACTTACCCACTATGACGGATGCCGGTGTATCATGGGATTCTTGATATGCATGCGCAAGCAAGTGACTCAGAATCAGGCACGCAGATGATGGTTCGACCCAGACAGCTACATATGCCGCGACCGGCTGATGAACTCTCCTCCCGCTCGCTGTGCTCAGCTAGCGGCAAGCAAACACATCGGGTAGGAGGGCCGCCGTGACAACGCACAATCCTGGCTTGCGCACACGTTTGCCCATTCACTGCTCGTGAGGTAAGACCAGTACGGAGTAGTACGTGCGTTCTTGGCCCCGTGGCAGGTATCCCTCAGCCAACTCCTTCCTTGTCTTTCTGTTTGCCCTCCTCTCGACCTCATCATCATGCACCCTGTCGCTCGTTCGCCGTTGCCTTGCAGCATCGTCAGGAAAGCACCGTAAAGATGCTGGTACGTGCACGCATAGTTGTGTCCCCGTCAGGGGCGTTCCCTCTCCTGCCCGACAAGCTTAAGTACCACTGCATGATGCGCTGACCTAATGCATCTTCAGTTACATGTTGCTCTTGTCGCGCTTGCGGCGTCGTTCGCCGCTGCTGTTCCCCCGCTGGACATCAAAGGCAATGAGTTCTACAATCCCAAGACCGGCGATAAGTTCCAAATCGTCGGCGTTGCCTACCAGCCCGGTGGAAGCGCTGGCTTCAGCTACTCGAGTCCCGATCCCCTCAGCCAGCCCGAGGCTTGCATGCGCGATGCCGCTCTCATGCAGGTCATGGGCGTCAACGCCATTCGTGTTTACAACCTGAATCCCAATATCAACCACGACGAGTGCGCCAGTATCTTCAATGCCGTGAGTCAAAGATCGCCAAAGTGGACTATTGCGGCCAGTGGCGCTTACATTTGCGCTTTTGTCAGGCTGGCATGTACATGCTTCTCGACGTCAACTCGCCCCTGGTCGGCGAGGCCCTGAATTCGGGCAAACCCTGGGAGACGTACTACATGGACTATCTCAACCACACCTTCGCCGTCGTCGAGGCTTTCGGCAACTATCCCAATACCTTACTCTTCTTCTCCGGCAACGAAGTCATCAATGACATCCCATCCGCCAAGTTCGTCCCTCAGTACCTTCGTGCCGTTACGCGCGACTTGAAGAATTACATCAAGAACAACTTGAAGCGACACATTCCCGTGGGCTATTCTGCTGCTGATGTCCGTAACGTTCTGTGGGACACTTGGAACTTCATGCAGTGCAGCAATGGCGGAAATGCCAACGATCCGACACGAGCCGATGCTTTTGCCTTGAACTCTTACAGCTGGTGCGGCATCGATACCACCTATGAAAGCTCAACCTTCAAAGACTTGACGTCAAACTTCGCAAATTCCTCAATCCCCATCCTCTTCAGCGAATACGGCTGTATTGAACCATCGCCCCGCTACTGGAACGAAACTCGTGCCATGTATAGTGACAAAATGACACCTGTGTTCTCGGGCGGCGTCGTCTACGAATGGACACAAGAGGCCAACGGCTACGGCCTCGTCCAAGTCAAGGAAAAGGAGGTCAACGTCCTTGGGGACTACAATCGCCTCAAAGCCGCCTGGGCCACCATCGACTGGAAGAGCGTCCAGTCCCAAAAGGCACAGAACAAGGACGTCGCACCGCCAGACTGCAAGGATTCACTTCTCACACAGCAAGGCTTTGATACCAACTTTACCGCTCCAGCTCCCCCACCAGGCGTGCAGAAGCTCATCGATAGCGGCATCAGCCCAAAGCCCGTTGGAAAGATTGTTCAGATCTCTGATTACAACGTCAAGATGACGGTCAAAGATTCCGACGGCAACGAGATCAACGGTCTCAAAGTTGTTCCGTTGGCAAATGACGAATTCAACATGGCGGGCAAGAACAGTGCCAGTACAGGCAACACTAGTACCAATAACACTGGCAGCGGTGGCGCCAATAATGGCACCGGCACCGGCAAAGGTGGAAACGGAAAGGCCGATGACAACGGAGCCTTGATCACTACTCCCATAACATTGGCCATCATTGTGCCAATCGTTGCCATGTTCTTCTTCTTCTGAGCAGTTTCATGATCATATAGGAGGAAGTGAGATCCGGACAAAGTAATAAATCAACATTGAAAGGGGTTCGGCGCTTTGATTTTCTTGTTCGCTATAAAATGCAACGTAACCAAACGGCGTAGAAAAGACATCAATGTAAAGCGATCTCGTATTACTGTTTCCGCTGTTCGTCCCCCTCTTGAGTGCTCTTTCCGGCCAGCTTTCTCCCTCAGTCGAACGCTCGTCGTCCCTGGCATCTTACCGCACGGTGTTATTGCTCCATCTTCCTTTTCGCGGGTAAAAGGGGCTGCCTCGCCTCGACGCCTGATGTCGCGCCTCTCTATGTGATTCTCGCAACGGTATCCAAGTCCAAGGATCACTTCTATGGCATGCTATCGTAGCGTCGGCGTTCGCCTGGATTTATCATATCCAACGATGTTGCTTCTTGACGGTTCGGCATCGATTCCAGCATACACACAAATAGCTCCTGGGGCCAATGCAGCGGCGCAGTGGGACGAAACTCACTACTCCCGCCCATCCCATCTGATTCCTAATCATCCTCGCGAACACGAGGCAACGCGCCCGGAATGTCAATGGGGGCGGCCGGAACCGCTGGGAGGTCGACATCCGGAGAAAGCATGTCATCAATCAGAGAAAGCGCAGTGTCATTCGCAGAAGGCGTGTCATCATTCGTAGCAGGCGTGTTATCATTCGGAGAAGGCGTGTTATCAGCCGGACTCTCTCGAGCGGTAGGGACGAGCAGTTGACCCTGGTTTCTGCGACCCTGGGCCGGGCTGAAGTAGCAAAAGTAACGCAATGCTCGCAGGAAACCCTCTTTGACCTTCTCTTTCACCCAATTCAGGGGCATGTTGCTCTCTACTGGTGTTTGACTTTGCGTAGATAGAACTTGAAAGCACGACGAGGTCCGAAATTGAGAATGACACAAGATCGTCAGTACAGCATAAGGCTGGCATACATCAGCATAAATGAGTCTGGTTCGAAAGCGGGAGACTTACCGGGGGAAATGCTTAAATAGATATTCTCAAATGTTGATTGCTGTTTGAACTATGAAATGCAGACCAAAAAAGTGCCAATACAGAGACTGTTGGTCATTTTGGACGGATTTTGCAAAGGTAGACTTCGGAAAGAACGATCGTTTGAAAGGAAATCACGGGTAGAAACATCGTTTTGGTGCCATTGACATACTCAAGCCTTTATTGGAAGAAGTTCTTGCAAGACTCCAGCACGATGTATACTGTATCAATATGATCTGAGGCGTCTTCGGACCCGCAGTGTCACTCCTCTTCCGCTTCCAAGCATAGCTCGTTGATGATGCTGAAGGCGTCGGGGAAACAACGTTCATGCAACGCAACAAAGCCCACCGACACAGCGAGTATGAGGTGCCTTACGTCATCCACCTCGACTATGCCGTCCTCAACATCCCGTTTCATGTAAACGTCGATGTTCGAACCTTCCTCGTCCACAAGGGTGAAAAGAGGCAGGTGACGCCAACGAAGCCCCCTTAAAGTCACTACCTCCAATAAAGCGCACTGCAGTGCCGGCGTGCATCCGGCGCGAGAAACACGAGAATATGAGATACTCATTAGCGTAACCGTCTATAAATCTTCCATTATCCATCACGGAGTGACTTTTTGCACGCTGGGACAAGTTTTTTTCCGCCCAGGCTTGCTGGCTCCAGTCATGGACGAAACCTATGCCTTGAACTCTTCCACCTTGCTCTGCTCCCATTTCCCTGGAATCAGAGCCAGCGGCACAATACCGGAGACATGCATCTCAGGGCCAAAGATCTTGGCGTTGAGGCCCAGTTCCTGAGTAGCAGCCTTCATATTTTTGAGACCCTCTTGGAAATTGGGACCAGCCCGACGAACCCAGATTTGCACGTTGTGCTCAATCAATTGGGTGGCGTAATCCCGCAGGGCGCGAATGACGCCCTTGAAAGTGCTGGCAACGTTGGTGAAGTTGGCGATACCACCACCGATGAACAGGACCTTGCCCTTGTCAGACTGAGGAGCACGAAGCATCAGGTCGAGAACGGTGCGGGCATAGTGATAGGTCTGGGACTCGGTGGGAGCACCAGAGTATTCGCCATAATTCGCCAAGTCGTCAGCAAACCCGGTAGAGGCGATGGCGTCAGCGTAGACGACGGAAGCACCACCGCCAGCAACCAGAGTCCAGATTCGACCGTTGGGATTTAGCACAGTCAATTTGAGAGACGCGCCGGTTTTGGCATCCAAATCGGCAATGTAGGCCTCTTCTTTTGTGAGCTCGCGACCAAAAGGTGCGGGAAACTCCATGGGAGGGCCAGCGTCGATGCTGATCTTGTCGCCATGGATATTGGGGAGGCCCAATGCCGAGGGAGATCGGGCAACGGCCCATTTGACGCCGCACTCAAAGTCGGCTGTCTGGTCCAGCTTGGCGGCCAGATCCAGGAAGTGTACGGCGGCAGAAGTTTTGCTTTCGTCAGGAATCACCACCAAGGGGTTGATCTCGAGATAGGTAAATTGACAGTCGACGTAGACGGCGTACAGACGAGATATGAAGTCTACGAGGACATTGTGGAAGCCCTTAGGTACCTTTTTCAGCAGCGAAGCAGCAATCTCCTCGTTTGAGGGAAATTGTGTGAGATCAACAGGAATCAGAAGCTTCTCGGCCTTGGCATCGACATCGCCGACGTCAACACCACCTTCATGGGTGAACAGAATCCAATCGCCCTGTAGTCGTCAAAGTCAGCAGTCGGCCCGCGACGCAATGTTGCTTGCAAAAGAGGATAGAGGTGAGAAATGAGCTCTGCTAGGCGGTCGGTAGAAGAGACTGCGACTGCTATGAAACATGTACATGCCCCTAGAGCCGACACCGGCGCAATGGAATCAAGCTGAACTTACGTCGCGCACTGAGTTGATGTTGATGTAGTATTCGGTGTCCTGGGGATGAGGCACGAACGGCTCAACCAGAAAATGTCTCAGAACACCAGTTGTGTGTTCAACTTTTTGCTCCTTTCCGGCTCGCTCAGCAACCCAGGCCTTTGCCTCGGGCCAGGTTTTGTTCAAGGCCAGCAAGCCGCTCTTGCCGCGGCGCTTGATGAGCTGATCGGGCTTCGCAACGAACTTGGCGCCGGGCTGCAGCAGCCAAGGGAAAGTAACTTCGGCCTGATTGAGTACATCATCTACTCTGGCATCCTCGGGAAAATGCAAGGATGCCAGACGAGCAGGAGCGTTGTGCTTAGTTGGCTTGGGCAGCGGACTAGGCTTGATGACTGGGGCGCGGGTGAGATGATAGTTGAGAATGGCCTTGCCGTCGGCCTCGAAGATCGACTTTGCGGACATTTTGATGTGGGCGAGGTGAACCTCTGGCTGCGTTGGATATCAGAACGCTCGATAGTGAAGGATGAGCTACACACAATTCGTCAGTCCTGGCTGGCGTCACGAACGAAACACCTCGTCACGTTGGTCTACAACGGGATGCACATACCAGAGTACCGGCAAGCTCTTAGCTGGACGATCAATGAAGGATGGACGGATGGATCTGGGGAAGCAAATACAAGTGAATACTTGTGATAAGGAAGACGAAGACGAACTGGACAACTGCAGACGAGTCGAGCTGAGCGGGATGGGAATGGAGACGAAGCAGGACCCTCGTGTCGATGGTCAATCAAAAATTTGGGCGGGGAGGAGCTTCAAAGATGGCCGGCTGCAGCACTCAGTCGAATGCGCCAGGCGGGGAGCCGCCGACGTGGCTGCGTGCTGAGCAGGAGCTGTGGCCCGCCTTTAGTAAACGGTGCCTATTGGTCGGAAGCAGGAGACATCTGGTCTGGCGCAGCTCTGCTCGCGGTCGTTGCAGCGATCGGACGGGGCTCGTTGTGCCCCTGTCGGATTTTCTGGCGGGCTTGACGACTAGCGGCCAGTCAGGGAAGCGGAAAAAAAAAAACCTTGGGGCGATGAAGCACCCCAGCGGCCGCAGGACAAAGTACCGGTACTTGGTCCTTAGGGCGCCCCAGCGGTTGAGAGCTGTCAAGGTCCGACCGGGGTTGGAGCCCACCAGACAGAATCAGCGACAGACAATGCCATGTTGAGAAACACGGGCCGGCACAGCTATTGGTCGTAAAGTCATGGATCAATTGGCCGTATTCAGCGATCAGCATCGTCATCGTCATTGAGAAGAGAAGAGGATGTGTAGGTCCCGCTGCTATCATGTCCCATATCTCGCCCAACATTATTATCTGGACTCCAGGTGATGTCACTACAAGGCGAAAACAATGCTACTTTACGCAGTCACGCTGCACGGTCAATGGACCAGCTTTCGTTGACTTCCGCTCGGGTCCTGACCCTTTCTTTCCAAAGAGGGCAATCAACGTGGCACGGCGATGTCGAGTTGCAATGGGCATCGGCGCGTAGTTGGCCAGGTGCAGGCCGAGCAGCAGACCCGCTTTCTGCGATAATGGGTGGATTCATGCGCCGACAGCCACCATACGATGCGGCTGTGTTGTTGCAGGCAGCTAAGTACTTTACGCATTTACTACTAATTATAGGGGTCAACATGCGCTGTGTTCCGTCCAAAAGCGATATCAACGTTACGTCAAAGGACCCGGGTCACGGATCGCGGCATGGGTGAACCGCCTACTCAGTATGCACTGGCTCTGATGGGCCAGAAATCCACGCCGCTGTGCACCGAAAGGGACAGAGCGGGCCAAGGGCTGATCTTCTGAAGCTCGGTCACGTTGCAACATGCTACACAAAGGTTAGAAAAGGCTGATCTCAGCTATTTTCTCTTGCATGAAGACGCGGCCGAAGGCATTCATTCTCCTTCCCATGACCTGCTTTGCGCCTTCGGCGTTATCAAACGCTGCGCAAAAAGGCAAGCTAGTGAGGCACTTTCGAGCACCGCCCGATGAGAAATCTGGACACACGAGAAGCAACGACTTCGTGGACGCAGAGAGAATGTCAAAGCCATTCAATTCAGGGTTGAGGGTCAGGGGAGGATGGACCCGCCAAAACTCCCGATTCAGCTCGACGGCATCTGGGCACGCGAGACAGATGGATGCCAAGCTTCCCCCAACTCAGTTCCCTTTCTACAAGCCCATCCGCGTTAGGCAGGTGTGGTGCGCCCAGAAAGACCTGCAACACCAGTGGGCAAGGCACATTGCTTACAAGTCAGGTGGAGCGAGGATGCGTCTTGCCAACGCATCGGTCGACGTACTCACTCCGCTTGCGCATGAGGTGCAGATAGATGACTCTACGGAGTACAATGTCCGCTACTCTTCTCTGTTCCTCGTGCCGCATGATCCCTCTGTTTCCGCGTCTGGAGTGGCTTCTGATTCGGACATCTCGAATTACGCGAAAGGGGTGGATCCTCTCTGACCCTACACCGAGTCAGGCTGGGCGGGTGGGCGGTGGCTGACGTGCCGTATCTGTGCCTCTTCGGAGTACCTGTACCTCGAGCCGTGGTCGCACCCTCATTTGTAACGGTGTCGGGCATTGACATTCATCTCACCGAATGCTGAGTCTGACGCTATGCTCCGGTTTCTCCTCCCCAGCAAAATGTCCCCCCCCCTCTCGCGGCAGCCACACTGCTCGCTGTCAAACCCACACCGGCCTTGCAGAACGCTCCGGCGGAAACACAGCGCTCCCTGCTTCGGTGCACCGCGCTCAGCCCACCAAAAAACAGCTCGACGGAGCTCGGGTTGCCCGCCATGCACACCCACCCTCGCCTTCCCGCCTTTTCAAAGCTCGTCTTTGACATCTTCGCCCATCATTTCTCTGTGCAAGCAGGCTGACTGTGCGGCTCTGGACATAATCGCCGCTCTACATACTGTTCGTTTTCTTCTATTCTGTTCTGCTCCATATTGCACCAAAGCTCGAGTTCATGGGAGCCACGTCAACTGCTCCTGCAACAAATTGCTAACCTCCAAAAATCTCCCAGTGATCTGCTCCAGTATACCAACTTGTCAAAAACTTTGATTCCATCGCATTCACGTCGCAATCTTGCGAACGACGCGAACCTCATACTCGGAAATGACTCAAAAGGGTTCAAACGGTGTCAATGGCACCAATGGCCTGTCGGCCAATGACCAGATCCAGCGCTTCACTGCTCCTAGCAGACCACTGAGCCCTCTAGCCGAGCATGCCTTGTTCAATGACAAGACTCGATGTTTCGTCTATGGTCTGCAGCCCCGTGCTGTGCAGGGCATGCTGGATTTCGACTTCATCTGCAAGCGCAAAACCCCATCAGTCGCCGGCATTATCTACACTTTCGGTGGCCAATTCGTTAGTAAGATGTACTGGGGTACCAGTGAGACACTCCTGCCCGTCTACCAGCAGGTTGAGAAGGCCATGGCCAAGCATCCCGAGGTTGACGTCGTCGTCAATTTCGCCTCGTCTCGAAGTGTCTACAGCTCCACCTTGGATCTCATGCAGTATCCACAGATCAAGACCATCGCCATCATTGCAGAAGGTGTTCCGGAGCGAGTAAGTTTGCCCATGGTTGCACTGCCAAGCATAACGCCGCGCCAAAAGCATCCGTGAAGTTTTCAAATTGTCCCAAGAAGGAGCAATGGCTGACAGATTACCACCGCAGCGAGCTCGAGAGATTGCCCATGTTGCCAAGCAAAAGGGCGTGACCATCATCGGCCCTGCCACGGTCGGTGGCATCAAGCCCGGCAGCTTCAAGATCGGCAACACTGGTGGCATGATGGACAACATCGTGGCCTCTAAGCTCTATCGCAAGGGTTCTGTCGGCTACGTATCCAAGTCAGGGGGCATGTCAAATGAGTTGAACAACATCATCTCCAACAATACGGACGGTGTCTATGAGGGTATCGCCATCGGCGGCGACAGATACCCCGGCACCACCTTCATCGATCACTTGTTGCGCTACCAAGCCGACCCGGAATGCAAGATCCTGGTCTTGCTCGGCGAGGTTGGCGGCGTTGAGGAATACAAGGTCATCGATGCCGTGAAGCAGGGCATCATAACAAAGCCCATTGTGGCTTGGGCCATTGGTACTTGCGCCAGCATGTTCAAGACTGAGGTCCAGTTTGGTCACGCCGGCTCCTTCGCCAACTCTCAGCTCGAGACTGCTGCCGTCAAGAACAAGACGATGCGTGAAGCTGGTTTCCACGTCCCCAATACCTTTGAGGAAATGCCCAAGGTGCTCAAGGAGGTCTACGATCAGCTCGTCGCGAAGGGAACCATTGCGCCCCAGCCTGAGCCTGTCGTCCCCAAGATCCCCATTGACTATTCATGGGCCCAGGAGCTCGGTCTGATCCGAAAGCCTGCCGCCTTCATCTCCACCATTTCCGACGACCGTGGCCAGGAACTCCTCTACGCTGGTTTGCCCATTTCGGACGTTTTCAAGGAAGATATTGGCATCGGCGGTGTCATGTCTCTCTTGTGGTTCCGTCGCCGTCTACCCGATTACGCCTCCAAATTCTTGGAGATGGTGCTGATGCTTACCGCCGATCACGGTCCTGCTGTATCGGGTGCCATGAACACCATCATCACCACCCGTGCCGGCAAGGATCTGATCAGCGCCCTGGTCTCCGGTTTGCTGACCATCGGATCGCGGTTCGGTGGCGCACTAGACGGCGCCGCAGACGAATTCACGCGCGCCTTTGACAAGGGCCTGAGCCCGCGCGAGTTTGTTGACAACATGCGCAAGGCCAACAAGCTCATCCCGGGTATTGGCCACCGCATCAAGTCTCGCAACAACCCCGACTTGCGTGTTGAGCTGGTCAAGGAGTACGTGCTGGCCAAATTTCCCAGCCACAAGCTTCTGGACTACGCACTGGCTGTGGAGACTGTCACAACCTCCAAGAAGGACAACTTGATTCTCAATGTGGACGGCTGCATCGCCGTGTGCTTTGTCGATCTTCTTCGCAACTGCGGTGCATTCTCTCCTGAGGAAGCTGAAGATTACCTGCAGATGGGTGTCCTCAACGGCTTGTTCGTGCTGGGCCGAAGCATCGGTCTCATTGCCCACTTCCTTGACCAGAAGAGACTGCGGACCGGCCTCTACCGCCACCCCTGGGATGACATCACCTATCTTTTGCCCAACCTCCGCGAGGGTCGGCCTGGCGCCGAGGGTAGAGTAGAAGTGCAGATGTAAGGCATGGCTCGAGAGGAGCAAGGGGCGTTGGAAGGGTGGAAAGAGAGAGTGTGCTATGAGCGTCCAGTCACTTTGCCTTTTGCAACAGTGCATGTGATGATGATTCGGTAACAGCAGAAACCAAAGGCAGGAATGGTGCAACTGAAGCTTCGTTACTCGACTCCCTCGACAGACACTGAGGAAGTTGTGCATACTCTAGCTCACTATCACGTAATTTACCTTATAGACATTGTTCGGTACATGGCAACAATGCTGATTCTCCATTCATTGGTGCTCTATTGCGCGATTGTCTCTGATGCGGTAGTCACAAGCCACGGCACAGAGTTGACACATTGCTCGCTGCGCTTCGCTGAAATCACGCATGGCCTATGAGTCTATCAGGCACGCGCCACCAACTCTTATCGCGTCTGAGGTTATATGAGTGCAGTCAAGCCCCCTGTCAGTCGTCTGCCCAGATTTGGAGCGTAGGTGGATGCCAATCGGATATGACCCCTCGGACACAAACGTCTGCAGCTCAAGTCGGCCGTGTTAACATCTCGGTCACCGAAGAATACTACCTCCGAGAATGTGATCGGCGCATAGATCCCCCGATGGCGCTTCCAGTCCAGAAATCGGCTATGAAGAAGGTGAGAAGCATTGGCGCACAATGAGGGTCATTGATGTTTTGATGCATCCCATGCTCTACGCTTGGCGTCCACCGGCAGCCTCTGGACTGGGGGGGTTGATATCCCCATGTTTGCATGGCCGCAGCAGTACGCTTTCGTATGTAGTGTCTCCAAGAGCCAAACGGAAGCTCTCAGGCTGGATGCGGACTGAATAGCCGCTCGTAAGAGGCATTCACAAAGCGGCGATGCACACGCTCATGCTCGGCTTGGTGGAGGAAAGTCCAAACCAAGATGAACCCTATCCCAATCGTGCAACGGGCCACGCTGAGGAACTTCCACTGATGCACGTACCTTTCGTCCACGGCCGACTCCCTGTCAATACTAGACGTGACCGAAATCTAAACCACAGCAGTCCAGCCGAACTCATCATGATCAAGCGCCCCCATGCTCATGCACATCCCCCCCTGCCACGGCAATCCGCACCATCACGTGACTTGGAAATCAACACCTCCCGAAAACCACCTCCAACACACCCAACATCATCACCACCAAAGCCCAAAGCAGCAGCCATGTCTTTCTTCAGAATCACCCTCCGACGATCATCCATCGGTCTGCCCCAACATACGCGCAATGTCCTTCAAGCACTGGGTCTGCGGCGTCGCATGCAGACTGTTTTTCATCCCGTGGAGCCGCAATTCGCTGGCATGATCCTCAAAGTCAAGGAATTGGTCAGCGTGGAGGAGGTTTCGGCACGGCAGGACGTCAAGGCGGAGAGGACGCCTGAGAGGGGCTTCTATGTGGAGAGGGCGGTGGCGAGGATGTAAGGCGTTTTTTGGGGTTCAAATGCTCGATTGGAGGAAGGGGTCTTGCTTGGTTAGTGGACTTTGGCTTAATCGACCTTCTTGAGGAAGGGCAGTCGCGAGAACTGGGGAAGGTTTGCCGGAGGTTTTCTTTTTTGGGGGGAGGATGACAGAAGCGGTGAGTTTACGGGGGAAAAGGTCAGATTTCTGGACTGTGTGGGCAGTCAGGGAGACCAAAGTTGGCGCGGACTGGTCTTACACTGGTAATGGTCGAGAGCGCAGGAGTGGTCTCGCAGTTTGCTCGAACGCCCTCACCAACGAGCATGTCCCAGCGGAATGAGTCGTACATCTCCCGGCCCTCTTCATCACCACACACCATCGAGACGCGAAAATAGCACACAAACACAACCGAAATGAATGACGACTTGGGACGCCAAAATTGTAATCAGAGTTGAAAACTTCTACAATCTGGCAGAAACGTACTCCTGTCGCGCCCACACATTGACAAAGGAAAATTACAAGTTGTCCCTCCAAAACTAAAAACTCCGTGCCTTGTCCACGTACTCCTGAGACGGTGCTTCGTACTCATTCACAAAATACGTCTCACAGTTGCGGCCAAGCCACACAGTGAGTTTATTGATCTCCTCCCGAAGGCGCGAAACGGACTGCTGGTCCATGTTGGTTTGCGCAAGCAATTCTGGTAGAGACACTGAGCATGTTAACCAGACGAGTTTCCCTGTGACTGACCAGGTGCAAAACTTTACCAAGAAGGCGGGCGAAGTGCTCGGCACCATAGACATCGCAGGCGCCTTTGTATTCCGAATTTGAGTTCGCGTTTTCCCACAACTTGCGGATGTCGATATACTGATGACGTTCGAACCTGCAATTTATCAGTCTCAATATTCCTAATCTTCTTTGAGGACCAGAAAAGGACGGCTAATAAGCATACCGATAAAGAAGAATTCTGCTGAGGGACTTGTCGAAATATTCTCGAAGGCCGGCCACAACCTCCTCTAGTACATCCATGCTGGCAGATCCTTCCTCCCGGTGAGGACGCTCGAACGCGAGGTAGTCCTCGAGCATCTTGTTGACGGACCTCGGATGTGGAAGAGGCACTAACTGATTGTTTTTTGTGATGTTCTCCCAATCGTCCACTAATATCGCTTGAATATGGTCAGGGACTGGGAGATTAATCATCGGTTTGCTGTAAAAGGCATCTTCCTGCGCCCCTGTCAGAACGTTTCTGTATTATCACAGTGCCGGGCTTGGGAGGGAACGCTTGTTTTTTGCCACCAGATCCGGAGCCGGTTCGCTTGAACCTTGTCCAGTGCTGATTGAACAACCGTTCTCCTGTTGAGCTTGTCGTTCCTTTGCCCTGCTTGTGGGAGTATGTAGTATTATTTTGGTCCTCTTTTTGACAGCACTAGAGGACCCGGCAGGAGCCACTTGATCTGTCTGAGCAGATACAAAAGTAGCGCAAGATTTTTTCGACTTTAGCAGTCGAAGCCGCTTTCTCCCTCTGCTTTGGGGGATGTGGACTTTTAGTTCGATCTTTCGTGGCGCGGGGGGGATGGCTTGAGCCTTGGCCTTTGGCTTTGTGACGGCTGCAGAAGTACTAGACTTCTTTCTTGATGCTCTAGTCTCGACTGCCATCGAGACGAAATGCAAATGTCGAGGTTGATAGTGAATATACGCACAAGCGGGTTGGAGTGATGATTGAGCTGGTGGAAAGAAGAGTGCAGAGCAAAAAAGACAAGATTGTTGGGTCAGAGGCCGTTTGTTTACTTTTATATGCCAGCAACAAAAATAAGCTTTCGGGCCCAGATCGCCTTCCAGCGTCGATTGGTCGGCTAATCTTTGTAGAGCCTCCTTTGGGTAAGCGAGAAGACAATCGGCACCGCGTCTTTTTTCGCGAGACGCGGATCTGGTGACAAGTTCGTGACCGGCAAGAGGAGCGTGACTTTGGTGGACTCGAAACGCGTAGAAGTAGGCCAGTGTGGCGTCGTGCAGCCGCAAATGTGCCTTTTGGGTCCGGTCCCCCTCATCCCGTGTCCAACAAGTCGATTATATGGTCTCGGTAGGTCATGCCACACACTTGTGTACAAAGCCCTCCCTCTGATCCCATGACCAACAAGTCGATTATATGGTTCCGGTAAGTCATGCCACCATACACACTTGTGTACAAGGCCTTACGGCGATCAAACACCAGACAGAAAAAAAGAGCATAGATAGGGGAAGCCGACAACAAGACCAGTAACACGATGCACACGAAACTTACCTGCTCCAGTTCCCAATCTTTGCCTCTTCTCCCTCCTCTGGCCGCCAGAGGAGCGCCCGATCCCCGTTCCTCGCTGCCCCTAGAGGATTCCACGCCCTTGCCGGCCATCTTCTTGGGCTGCTTTGAGTTCTTTTGCGAGCTAGACTTGAGTTGAGCGTGTAGCTGCGCCGCCAATTCCTTGTGCTCATCATCAAAAGGTCGAATCCTGTCGGCGAGCACCCAGTCGTCCCACGTGTTCTTCCAGCCCTTGTAGTGGACCTTGTAGCGGAAACCTTCACCTGACTTCTCACCCGGCTGTACGTCCATGATCTTTGCTTCATATAGCATGTCCATGTGGAAGCAAAGCACTTTTTCGTCCTTGTTAAACTGGGGGGCCTGCTGCTGGCGCGCTGGCGCCATGGTGGCGGACAGGGTCTAGGCGAAGTTTGCCCACAAGAATCAAAGGTAGAAAAAAGGATACAAGTTGATCATGCACGAGGCAATTATTTACCAGACAAGCGCAGATGCGTGGTTGAGAGCGGCAACGGCCTGCGTGGGTCGTCCGATTTGTTTGTCGCGGTTTTGGCTAGTCGAGAGGGAACTGGCGTTGAGTGAAAATCCACTCGCGTGATTCTGGAAGGTGCGCACGACTCGGGCGGTGGCTTCTCTTCCTTATTATTTGAGCTGCGCCGACAACGCAGCTGGGGAGCGTCTCATTGGTCAGGAAAACCGTATGGCCAGCTAATTCACACGCCAAAAACTGTCATCTCACTCACTTTCTCAGCTTCCTCGGAGAATGGGTCAATCACCCGGGAGCAAGGACACGAAGACAGTCGTAGTCCCCTGACCCCAACATACGACGCTTGTGATCTTGCGATTTCGAGATCTCTCTTTTACCGTGTTAGACTACGGCTCGAGGCGAGGCAGGGGAGGAGTTGATGAACATCACGCTGATGATCTTATATTTGAGACGCATTGGGAAATTCAGGGTCTGTTCACATACCAATCGAAATTTCGACCTAGTCTCGTTCATGAAAGGGTAGTCTGTCCTTACAGCGCGACTGTCATCCCGGACCACTTTACCCGTCACGCTCTTTAGCTTCGCTCGACGCGTCTCATCGCGTCCATCCCCCCAGGCAGGCTTCTCACTCTTCGCTCAAGTATTCACCGAGCAGAAGCAGAACGAGAGCCATGGCGCCATCCGAATCAGATATCTTGACGCATTACCTCATTCTTCCCGCACCCCTCACGGCCATTACCACCCTCGACCAATTTCGCAACCACTTTCCGCGTGCATGGCAGTCCAGCCCCCAGGTCGCCAAGCTGTTTCGCGACCTCCAGGCTCAGCGCAACCAGGTCGTCGACAAGGTCACAGAGAACATCGCGGTCGAGGCGCGTCGCGGAGCGGCCATGCGGAGAGAGGTTTTGCGGGCGAGAATGGAGAGCGAAAAGGAGGAGGATGATGCGGAAATTGACATTGAAAGAGCCGTGAGTTACATGATTTCCCTGACGCGCACATGCAAATAACGCAGGCGTGACACTGACACTACAGGGGCGGAGGACATAGCTGTTTGGTAATGAATCGGGCGCCAAAGTTGCCAAACACACGTTGCACTCCATTGTGCCAGAACTCCAGAACGCGGCCATGGCTATGGAGGCGGAAATCGAAAAGCTGCAGATGGAGGAGGACCAACTTTTCGCGTCCATAGAGCAAACCATCAGCGACCTGGATGATCTTCAGTATGGCGATATGTCTAGCCCGCAGCTCAGAGACCAGGTGCTGGACGGACTGGCCTCTCTACAGAACGCGTGCGCTGAGAAGACGTGATTCGCGCGGCGAGTAGCATCAGCACAATTATTCCGAGGCATAAATCTGATAACTGTAAGACCCCCCTACGTTGTACACGACAGGTCGAAATGACTGCCCAAGTCTCACATCATAATCAGTACAGTGATCACATCCAACCGCTCAGCCATATACAGCTCTTGGCAGGTCCTCCCAAACTCTCCGAGTCAAAGAGCTCGGGTAGTCACAACTCCAGAACATTCCATTGACCATGACCTTGCAGGTTCGCAAGTGGGAGGCTGGCTTCTTGTCTCCCCTTGGGTTCACGCTCTTTGCTAAGCTCGCCGCTGACCTGCCGCAGCGCCAGCCGGGGCGCCCGGACGGGCAGCAGGTGGCGGCGGCGGCTGCATACGGCCCGACATGAAACCTCGGCTGGCAAGAGAAACGACCAGCATGAAGAGCCAATTTGGAACAAGGGCAAACGCCCAAAGAAGATAGCCGTAGGGGACGGAGAGGCCGAGCTCGGTAGCCTTGCCGTTGAAAGGATGGAACCAGGAGTCTATCAGGACAAATCCAGCCGCGTCTTTAGAATCGACCGACTTGAGCTGGACAAGATCTTCGGAGGTGGTGGTCGTGAGGTTGAGCCTCTTCTTGTAGATGTCAACAGGAGCGGGCGGGGGCAGCATCTGAAATGCCCAGATATTGCCGGCGCTGGCGGACCAAGCGTTGCACAGAATGGGCTGATCGTCGCAATTGACAATGCCCATGGAAGGAGAACCAGGAAGCACGGCAAATTTGGCAGCCGTCTCGTTGAAAGCCTTTTCAATCTTGCCGCAATGACCTACGTACGAGAACAAAATTAGAGCTGCGAGCACATGCAGGCGAAATCTGTGTATTTGCATCGTTTTGTCATCTTACCGAAACAAGTCTTGTTGCGTCCCGTGATCAACACCCACCACTCTGTCGGAACCGTGGCGCCGGGTGTCACAGGCTCGTACAAGGTTTCTTTCCAGTTCTCGAGCGTCAGGGTCGAGAGCTTCATTGAACCAAGCTTCGCCTCGAGGGCGGCGACGGGATCGAACTTTCCGGGATTCGGAATGGCAGCACCCAGCCTGCCCATGAAGTTCTGGAACTGAGCCTTGTACTGTCCCAAAGGATCTTCTTGTTGGGCTGAGGCCAGCAGCGACAGGGCCGCGACAAGGGCCGAGAAAGAGACGAGCATTTTGAAGGCTAATTGGTCCTCTCTTCCTTCTGTTGGTGCCGTGCCTTGTCCTAATGCTTCTTCGATCTGACCTCTGTTCGCTTCCGCTTCTTGTTTTCTCGTATGTTTGTCTTCTGGGGGCTTGCGTTGCTGTCCGTGTCTCGCTTAGGCAAACAGGCTGAAAGGACGTCGTCTCAGCCGAGATAGCCAGGAGAATCGCACAAAGAACAAAGATGATGACGTCGCCAGTGGCAAAACGGGCACGTCGAGATAGGAGAGTGCGTATTCAAGTGAAATTGAAAATGGCAGCTCGCGATCGAGTTGAGTTGAGATGCGGAGGGAGTTGGTTACTTTGGTCCGCTTTTCGCATGTGTTCACTTCATCCTAATCCCGTCCCCGGTTGGCTTGTGGAGCAGAGCAGACAGGACCTTTGACCTCAAGGTGCACCTTGCTTTGATGGGAAATGAGAATCACGAGGATGGAACAAAATGAGTCGGTGAGGATGGCAACTGGAAGTACAGCCCGTATTTTCCAGTAGTGAGAAAAGGGACCTCGAGTCAGTCTTTGGGTAAGTAATTTGCTGTTCAGACTTCTCTAACGGTAGTCGGGCGTATTACTTCATGGTCAACGTCTCTCTCTGTCTTCTGTGTGGACCCGCTCCTCCAACGTCCCCGCGCGACTGGCTTGGCTTATCTGCAGCCACAACAACCCGCTATCTATCGTCTGTGGTACCAAGCCGCAACCCATTTGGCGATAGTGACAACACCCAAGCTTGATCTCAACCCTCATTTATCGGCCCTGTGATCAATGGTAATACCTCTCTCTCCCTGGCTTCATTTTCCCTGTGACCCAAAGTGTCTACATGATCGATTGGCTCTGTTCTTCTCTTCCCAGAATGCAAGAAATCACCATGGACTGACTGACCATCTCGCAGGCGCCGGATGTGAGACGCGCGCGCCCTCGGACATCAAACGCGTCTTTCCCATCCAGCAGCGCCGCTCGCCGGCCTCGGAACAGCAAAGCGCGACAAAGCATCGCAGGGACCGCCAATAAGGCAACGAAGCAGAAGCAATCATCTCTGCGGGAGAGCTGGGCCGCACCGTCGTCGTCTCGGCGGCAGCAACGAGACGAAGAAGCCGTCAGTGACGATGAGGAGGACGCCGGGCCAGCACGACGGCCGCGTCCCGCCGACGAGAACACCTCACGACCCAACCCACCAAGGGGCGCGCCAGCTAGCAACAGCAACCGCATCATAGGACGAAGAGGCATCCCACAAGCAAACATCCAGCCCGGCGAGCAGCAGCGCCGAGACGACGAGCCCGAATCCGACGACAACCGCGCGTCATCCGCACCGCCCTCACCACCCAAGCCGTACGTCCACGTCGCGCCTCACACCCGCCGCGTGCGCCAATCCGCCATCGAGGCCAAATGGTCTCCCCTCGCCGAAGCCTCCCTCGCCGCCATCTCCACGACGCTGCAGCATGCGCAGCGCCCCATCCTCCAGCGCCTCTCCGACTCCCCCCTCCGCCGCACGCACACCTCCTCGGCCCTCCGGCTAATCAGCCACCGCATCTCGCGCAAGATGGCCCGCGGCCTACCCTTCCCGCCCGCATCTATGCCCGCGCCCGTCGGTCGAGCCCCCCTCCAAAGCGACGCGGGGCGCGAAGTCGAGCTGAACTTTGAAAGCGTGCTCGACGGCAAACTCAACCTCCAACGACAGCTAGAGCCAGCCCTCGACGGGCTGGAGGTGCTGCGTCGCGAAAAGGACAACATGGAGGACGAGCTCGAGCAGGACTACGAGACGCTGCGTAACCTAGAGGCGGGCGCGAGGGCCCAGGCTCGCGAGCAGAGGAGTCTGCTCAAGAAGGCGCATGTGCTCACGCCGGCGGCCAAGTCCAGCCACCACGTCGACGGAGACGACGACGAGTTCCGCTTCATTCGCCACCACGAGAGCCTCTCGGCCGGTGGGGCATTCACGGTGCGTTCTTTGCTCTGCTTTGGGGGGGGGGGGGGGGG